>MJUU01026104.1:22833-40697 GCA_002080025.1 Modiolus philippinarum
CAAATTTCAAATTGTTCCCTTCAGTAGAAGCCAAGAAATCTTTGACGGAAAATTTGGTTTTTAGCAAAAATTCAAAGTATCGGCAAACAGGAAGTGGGCACCAGACAAACTTGAAAATTGCTTACACGATACAACTCATTATTTCCAAGCTTCAGACCAAATTTCAAATCATTCCCACATATAGAAGCCAAGAAATCTGTGACGGAAAAAATTGTTGACGGACAGACGGACAGACAGACGGACAAAGTGAAAACTATAGGGCACCCGCATCTCGATGCGGGGCCCTAATTAAGCATAACCTAACCTAAAGTAGCCAATGTAAATGCGACAAAATTGACATCCTAAAGTAGTGGGACCCCTAAAATAAACTAAGGCCCAAATTTTAACGCATATTAATAGCACAAAAATATTACTGATATCATCAATATATATTCATGTAGAATATTCAATATACACATACCATTGTTTTCAGTAAAATATTATAACAATGTAACATTGTAAAATGAAATTATACTGAACATCTGGACTGATGATACTCTTGGGGACTAACACTGTATACAGTATTAAATTTATATTTAATATTTGCATAGTACAGATAACTAATGTTTTATTTCTGGTTTTTAATTAAGTTCAAGATTTGGCATGATTTTTACAGGTAATATCTGTGACACGCCATTAGGTCTGCCTTCTCTCATCATTTCCATCTTCTTCTCCATATTTCAGCCCGGTAGTCCCCCAGTCAAGGCCATAAGGCCAAAACGTTGGGCAGTCTTCCCTTCTTTTCATTTTTGTCATTTTTATGTGTTTTTTAATTGTACATTTTTGTGCTTTTTACTTTTTAATCGTGGCCAACTATACAATTTTATTTTGTTATACAGTAGTCCATTGGTAATAAAACAAAATGCAGTGGTATATGTTCTGTAGATAAACTTACATTATCTGTAAAAATGACACCCCATTTCCATATCTGGTACTGCCAATCAACATTGCTTAGACTGAAAAAAAGATATAACTTCTTTATTAACTATATTGTTGTTAATTTCCAATGCAAAAAATGCTAATTACAATATAAGACAAATAATCTATAAGTATTTACAAATAAAAACAATGGAAACTTACCATGGGTTTATTATTTTTTTGTGTTACAAAACACAAACTTTCCAATATTTAAATTTATCAGTAATTTGTATGAGTTTTTCTTGATCTCGTAGGCAAATATTTTTGGCCAAATAAAAAAAAATATTGCCAAAAAGTATCTTCGGCCTCACCTACTTTGCCAATCAGTGCATCAATTTAAACACAGAAATGTACACCTACTAGGCTCATACAAATTCTCTTACTAATTAATAGTCAATTTCCCGATTTCTTGAAAATCAAAATTTTTTCTATCAAATGATTTAGTCAAATACCAGATGGGCTCGTCCATTTATCGTCATCAATATTTTTCTTATGAAAAACAAAACTTCCATTATTCTATATTTAAATTACTTAAGAACTGTTTATTCAGCTGAAGCATTCAAAATTTCAGTGTTTCAGTGTATGTTTACCAACAAAATTTCAGTGTTTCAGTGTATGTTTACCAACAAAATTTCAGTGTTTCAGTGTATGTTTACCAACAAAATTTCAGTGTTTCAGTGAATGTTTACCAAAAGTCATTTAGCATGTACTTATATCACTTACAATGACGGAAGAATGCTGGATTTCTGTTCTTCTTCTAACTTGATAGAATCACCTTTATCCATACCCAACAAGTTACTGATGGCTTCATAATCATACTGTTCTGCATATCTGGCTCGTACCTAATATAAATAAGTAATGGTTAATACTAATTTAAATTGAGTCAAGAATACTTGCTGGTGCTGCAGTATAGTAAATGGATGAGTTGGTCCAGAACAAACAACATATCTGTAAGTCTTAGAATCCTCTATGACTCTACAACTACAAGCAAATACATGTATGTTGGTCCTCTGAAAGGTAGGGTTCATTGCAATATATATGGAAGCTGAAAAAAGCTTACATAGCTTAAAACAAAAATAATTCTATACCATTATTTATATTTACGCATGTATGTATATGTATCGTCTTAACAGATAAATTTGCAATTCAAAAAGAGTGAAGCAATTTTCCTATAGAAAAGTCAGGTACCTCAGAGAATGATATCACTATAGATTAGACCAATCTATCTTAAAAGGTTTATCAAAGTGGGGCTAGAAGGGGTCTTCATCAAATACACCGCTAAAAATGGGCTTGATAGATAATTTTACAAATGTTTAAGCATGATGACGTGAAAGCGCAATGTCCTTTAAAGAGGTTTAGTCTCAAACAAACTTTATATTGTATTGTTAATGTTGGGGACATCAGTAAACTTAAAGTATGGAAGTGAACACATTATTACCATCAGTTTGTTGACCTCTTCTTATATTTGTGTGTGATTGTAATACATGAAAAACATTTGGCATACCAGTATCTTTTTTTTTCAAATAACATTGACATTGTGTATCTGTGGTCAAATTTCAAAAATATTTCATAAAATTAAAATTCAATTTTACCTTCTTCTTGACAAATTTATCCCAGTAGCTTTCTGGAAATGTCTGTGTACTCAGCACCAGTTTATCCCAATGAGCTTTAATATCATCCTCTGGTTGTTCAGCCACCCATAATCCCTCAAATTCTAATTTACGTGCAATCTCCTTTTCACGTTTAAATATGACTAAAGGCACTTTAAGACAATAATAAGCTATAAGCATAGAAAATGACACAATACTATGAGCAATGGCAAGAATCTGCATCATATATTCTCTAAAGTAAATATCACTCTCCATTACGACTATTTCATCAAATGCATCCTCACTTTCTCCTCCTCCTCCCTCTGTTCCGTTTCCTGCCTCCTCAGGACTGCTATCTTCTCCAGCTATCGGCATCCTTGTTACCTATTTTGAAAGAATTGATGGATGTAGTTATGAGACATAAAAGAACAAACCAAAAATTGCCAGTTCCTGTTACTTATTCACTTTCATGCATATTATTTTTAATTTTAAGTCATATATGACAACAGGCTTACAAAATATTACTTAATTGAACAAAATACAGTCAAATCTAGATTTTTGTAAAAAATTTCTATTAATTTTAACAAAGTAAATTTTTCATGTGATTGCAATAGACACAATAACATAATCAGTCATGGCAAAAAGAGAAATACTACAGTTTCATAGGTGCTTGTTTGCTTACCCTTTCTCTCTAATGTTCTAATTTTTTGTGTGGTTCTCACTTAAAAAGCTTTTTTTAGGAGGGACTTTATGCTCAATTCTACTCATTGTCTTTTTTTTCTTGTTTTGTTTCTGTTGACTCTATATAAATGTTACTCCTAAACCATCATTCTTTTTTGGACTTTTGAGTTTGAGTATCATTTTCGAGAATCTATAGAAAAAAGAAGGGAAACGGGAAGTGTCAAAGAGACAATGACCCAAAGGGGAGTTATAACATCTCAAAGCCACCATAAGATCTTTAATGAACGGTGGGGAAACCCCACATCCAACGGCAGGTCAGAGTCAGCCCCTAAATAAAGAGTAATCAAGTTCAGCGACATAAAGTAAACTAACTAGAAAACAGGCAAGACACACAAAGGCTTTATAAATTTCCTGACTTAGGACAGGTGCAAACCTGTTGTGGCAGGGTTAAACTTGTTTTATTGAGCCATATAACATATAACATTTTATATGGGAACAGATAGTGAAGATTTTGTTTATTCTTGACAAATCAGCTCTTATCAAAATAAATTGCTTCAATGACATTTATGTTTCCTTCCACCAGTAAAACAAAAATCTCCAAAATCTTGCACTACTTTCATTCCTCCTGTTTTCTATTCAAATCTCATAGGATTTCGAATTTCATTGAGGAAAAATTTCAAATAGCAATTTTGTTTCCTTTTTATTGCGAAAACCATACCTAAAGATATGGAAAAAGTTTGTATTTTTCTAGGTTGTAATCTTAGGTCTATACAAGTGACATGGTTAAACTGCAGAAAAAAGGTGATCCAATCTCCACAGGTTTATACATAAGTTGTCGAAATGCGCATATGCAGAAAATAAATTCACAGTGACTTCAGTATTTAGTTATTTGTTACCACCGGGTCGATGCCACTGCTGGTGGACTGTTAGTCCCCGAGGGTATTCACCAGCCCAGTAGTCAGTACTTCAGTGCTGACCCGAAAGCTGATTTATTTTGAACCTTACAATATCTAAAATTTGCAAATTTTGTTGAAAAATAAGGAGCATCTCCCTCATGCAAAGCTCTGTTCTCAGCTGATTTTGGCTTTACATTTAGATCATATTGGTTATTTGTTCTCTATCAGTTATTAAACATCTTTGAGTTTATGGTCTTCCAAACGTTTAGATTTTATCTGCACTGAAGAGACATAAGTTGTCGAAATGCACATATGCAGAAAATAAATTCACAGTGACTTCAGTATTTAGTTATTTATCACATGTTTGCAATGATAAACAGAAGACGTGATAATTATTTAATTCTCTTACCTTATAGAATAGCAGCATTACGTTGATTACAAAGGCAAGTATCAAGGCTGCATATTTAAAGTTGTAAAAATTTCTGGCAAACAAACTCTAAAATAAAATATAAATAAATACTTACACAAAGCTGAAAGAATTTCAAAGATTTATAATCTGAAGTATTACTTTCATTAAGATACAATATTTTCAATTTGCAGCATAAAATTGTTAATTATCATACCTGCCAACTTTTGAAAATCTCCATGGGGGTTTTTATGCGCGACCTTCCTTATCAGTCGTGTGAAAGTTCGCGGCGTTTTGCGAGAAGTTTTTTGTCTAATACTTGATGCTCTTTTTTATCAAATATCTAGGTGTTATAGAAGATTTTACTTTTTATTGAGGGGGGCAAGACATTCCTCTTTTATTGTGTTTTTTGGCATTTCTGTTGGTTCTTAAATATTTTCGGTCAAATAAATCAGTTGTGAACTGTTTTTGGACCATTCTGTTAAATTCTAACTGTTAAAGGGAAACAAAAAGCAGTGCTTGCTGTTCATCATTATGTTGCTCTTATTTGAATTTAGAGTTGACTGTTTGGGGGAAAAATAAAGATTGTAAGCTTGTTAATGAAACCATTCTCTCTCTCCTTTATTATTTGTCTGATGTACATTTACTGCATTTCTCCTTTTATTCCATTCTTCTATAAATAAAGCAAGCATTACTTTTTTAGATATTTTTTGCCTTTTCTGATTCAGTCAAAAGAGTGGTGTTCTGGGATTTTGAGTGAACTTTCGTGCATTACAGTACAAATATGTTTGTTAACGTCGTTAAGGCTACTCAGTTCAACTATGCAAACTCTGCAGATCGGGGAACTTGCAACGACCTAGTCACTGGCATAGCCAACCAAGGAACTGTCAAGTGTGATGCTTGCAGCTCGTTGTATCAGGGATTGTGAACCTTGATTCATAATTCAAGAACTGTTCACTATGATTGCCGGTGGTCCATCCAGTTACATAACTTTATTTATGTCGCCGAAGCCTTAAAATCAACAACAAATCAACCAAACTCATATTTATGATTGTTTACATGCCGGCTCCAATCAGCTGTTTTTCACTCCAATACCGCGTGAAAGATGTAAAACCGATTCTGATTGGCTAATATCGAGAAAATGGTTAACTCCCTTTCGAGAATTTGGATTATCTCCCTTTTAACAACCAAAATCGTGTAAACAAACATTTTTTCGAGCGAATTTCTTCAAAATCGTGTTTTATGCCAAATTTTTGCTTCACGATCGTGACATCGTGACAGAAGGTTAAAATCGTGTAGATCACGCCAAAATCATGAAAGTTGGCAGGTATGAATTATTTTTTTTATTGGCACACTACAGTAATTTGAAACAGATTGTAATTCATTTAGTTTTCTCTGAAGTGGCAAAGCAATATCAGTCTTTTGGTGACAAATAACTGTAGAAATAATTAGAGCTAATATTCTGCAGAAAAATTTTATAGGAAGTCATATAGGGAAAGTTAATTTTCAACTTGGTAATAGATTTCAATGGCTTAAGTTTGCATGCAGTTTCTTGAAAGACCATAAAAATTTTTCTGTTGGTTACAAACATTATGGATGTAAAAACAAACAAACAAACAGAGCAATCGTAAAACTGAGCCAAATAACATATTTTTTGAAAAGACATCTTTTAGGTGACTGCCATCTTTATGGCATATGAATGAACAAATGATGGCCAACTGGGTTCAGCATTCATCTTATGAAAAAGGAGACTGCAGGATATATGATTCAGATATTTTACATGTGACAAGCTTATAAAAAGGGAACACACTTTCTTTTATCACTGATTGAAGTAAGCAGAACATGTACTCTACATGTAGAGCATGGATTGAAGATAAAAGAAAGATTTCAGATTCATTATCAAGGGAGGAGGTTCTTTTCAAAGACTGAAACAAGTGATGGAAGGAAAATATGGTACACAGGATAGCTCATTACCGCTAGTTTTCGTAAAATGTGCTGAAAAAAATTATAACATTTACAAGCAATGACATCTACTAAATCAATAATTATCCCATATTATTTGATAAAATTACATATTCTGATATTCTATAGTTCACTTAACCCATTATCTCTTAATGCAATACATAATAATCTTAAAATGGAGTCCACATTACATTTTGAAATAATATGAAAATACCACTGTTTGATCATATGAAGAGATTAGTAGCTCAGCAAGCTATATAAACAGAAACACTACATTTAGATATAGGGCTATATGCAACTAAGAGCTATTGCCTAATGGCAGCCAATATACACATATCAGAAATTACAAATTTTTGAAAGATGGACAGACTTAAATTGAGGGAAAGATATTGTTAGATCAATATTAAAGTTTGAAATACAGTAAATATGGTATTTTGATGCATTTTAAGATAATTGATGTAAATCAAAAGTTTGTTTCAGATATCAAATTATTATCGAATTATATAAATGACATTAAAATATAAAACACTAAACAAATAAAATACAAACCAGGACATATTTTCCCCAATCAAATCCTTTTGTTTCATATGGAAGCTCTTCTTCTTCACCACCTGGGCCCGGAATTCTGTTGAGAATAAAATAAAATAAAATAAATGAACTAATTATATGTCATATTATTTTCAAATATACATTATTACAGTTACAGTGTGAACAAGTAATTATCATCAAGAACAAACTTATATGTACACACTAATATTGTAATTTAAACATCTAAAGAAATCTCTCAATGCATAAACATCATGAATGAAAGTCATGTGATATAGTTGTCAGAAGCTAATGTATTATTGGAAGATAGTACACCAAAATATTTGTTGTCCATAAAGTGATTGACTCATACATACCAGTAATTTTTTCATTTATGGCAGATTTCCTGGCTCAATAACATATTATATTTGCAATTCTTCAATGAACATACCAATATTCCTCAAGTAACACCTATAACAACTCCTTCAAAACTCCTATCTTTCTTTGTCAAACAACTGAATCAAGATTCTATAGAATTCTTTTGTATACCAATTTGTCATTACTGGAGTATCAAGGTAAACCCCTTCAGGCAGTACAAATTGGTATACAATAGAATTTCTATAGAATCTTGATTAGTTGATTGGCAAATAAAAGATAGGAGTTTAGAAGGACTTGTTGTATGTGTTACTTTAAGAATATTGGTATGTTCATTGAAGAATTGCAAATATAATACGTTAAAGAGCCAGGAAACCCGCCATAATCATTTTATCCACAATCCTTCAATTCTGAAGTGCCCTATTACTTACTGGGTTTTTCTAACTACAAGTCTAGGAGAATTTCTGTATGTAACCAATAAAAATAGGAAATAAAATGAGACAGTCAAAACAATAAAAAAACTGAAATTCAAATTCACCTTGTTCTAGTCTCTGGTTCTGGTTCAGATTCTGATTTAGGTGGTGACTGTACATTCTGTGAATAAACCATATACATGTGTATTTTATAATACTGTGAAAGTACACTTATTGTGGACATCAATTTTGGTTGCTTTCATAAATATCACTATTCCGTAGGTACTAAAATTTGTGGTTTCAGATACTATGTATTAAAACTCTATGGAAAATGCATTTCATTTCATTTCATGCATGCATTTTCATTTGGAAATTAATTTCGTGGTTTGAGCAAACCAAGAAATTGGCTAAAACTTGAACATCACGAACAATAGAACTTGCACAGTACATGTCATATTATCTTTGAAATAAGTACCTCTCCTTTGAAAACACTGGGGTATAATAATCATTAAATATTGTATTATTCTAGTTATGAACAGACTTCAATCAAATGTGGAAAAGTAATCACAATTTTTGTGTTATCTTTGTTATTTGAAAATTTATATTATTTTATATCAGTAACAAATTACATGCAAATAAACTTGATTGTTGTCTAACCTCAATTATAGTAGAATTAATTCCCTGGTGCATAGCTCTATCCTCAGCTGATTTTGGCTTTTCTATTTTAGATCCTATTTGTAATTTGTTCTCTTCAAAATGTTTTGATTTGATCTGCACTGAATAGACATAAATTGATGAAATGGACATCTTCAGAAACTAACAGTAATTGACAGTAATTTCGGTATTTTATTATTCATACAATAACACAGAATTGCCTTACCTCCATCACAGGAGAATCAATAATCAGATATCGACTTACCTCAGTTACAGAAGAATCTGTTATCACATTTGCTGTCTCGGCTGACTCACTTTCTCCACTAATTACTGGAGGGCTTCTAAAAGAAGATTGTATTGAATTACATAAAATTCTCTCACAAACCATGCCTATTATAAAGAATTAACCTATCTAGAATGAAAACTTTCTTTAATATTGTAGAAGAAAAAGAATGTATGCATCAAGATAAATAAACACATAGCAAAATACATGTAGAACAGTCAAAAAAAGTCATAATATCTACTGATCCAAAGTAGTGTGGTGTTACATGGTTAATACACCTTTTTTCTCCCAAAATTCAAGGACTTTTCCATGACTTTTCAATGACCTATTAGCCATTTTCCATGACCTGTTTCTGTTTTGCATTCATAGTAAAACAAATGTGATTTGACGACAAAAATTCAGTTCAAACATGGTTCATACTCTTTTTTTTTTTTGTTACAAAATTCCATGATTTTTCCATGACTTTTAACACAATCTATGAATTGAATGACTTTTCCAGGCCTTGATTTTAATTTTACAAATTCCATGACTTTCCTAGGCCTTGATTTTAATTTTACAAATTCCATGTCGTGTCCAGGATTCAATGACCCTTATGAATTATGTAACAAAGTACTGGCAAGGCAACATTTTTATCATTTAATTTTTTTTTACAAAAACAATTTAGTTAAGATTTTTTTTTTTTGGAAAAAAGTAACAATATCTTGGGAAAAATGTTCAAAACAATATGGGTTTGTTTAATCATAACATAAATAATATACTGTGAAGTAACCTACATGTATGAATAGTCTAAACGGACCCAACTCATTTTATAGAGGATCATAATGTTCCATAATCAGAAGTATTCCCCATAATTCAACATTTTTTTTATGAAATTTGACAAGGTTAATTATTTAGAAATCATTGTCATTACTGATCATGTGACCAATGCAAATTATATGGTATGAAATAGGTTGCTCCATTTTAACTGACCAATCAGATATTAGCTTACTAAACAAATTATTTATGATTAGACTTACTCTTCAGGATCGCCTTCACCTTCCTTCGTTAATGATATTCCAAAGGGAGTAACTGTTTCTCCAGTTTCTAATTCTATCGGCGGTACAAACACTCTCTCTGTATGTGTTGGCGGTGGAGGGAGAGCCAACATGGCAGGCTGTGTCCGTTCAATACTTTCTTCCCTCTCTNTCAAGGTCAAAGGTCACCAATCATTGTTCATGACACATCGTCTTGAAGTGGTCTATCTACATGCAAAATATCAAAAGCCTATCTCAAAAGACAAAAAAGTTATAGCCTGGACATGACTTTGTTACGGACGGACGGACGGACAGACGGACGGACGGACAGAGTGATTACTATAGGGCGTTCGCCACATATTGGTGGGGCCCTAATTACATAAAATTCTCTCACAAACCATGCCTAATATAAAGAATTAACCTATCAAGAATGAAAACTTTCTTTAAAATTGTAGAAGAAACAGAATGTATGCATCAAGATAAATAAACTCATAACAAAATACATGTAGAACAGTAAAAAAAAGTCATAATATCTACTGATCCAAAGTAGTGCGGTATTACATGGTTAATACACCTTTTTTGTCCCATAATTCAAGGACTTTTCCATGACTTTTCAATGACCTTTTAGCCATTTTCCATGACCTGTTTCTGTTTTGCATTCATAGTAAAACAAATGTGATTTGACGACAAAAATTATACTCTCTTTTTTTTGTTCCAAAATTCCATGATTTTTCCATGACTTTTATCACAATCTATGAATTCAATGACTTTTCCAGGCCTTGATTTTAATTTTACAAATTCCATGACTTTCCCAGGCCTTGATTTTAATTTTACAAATTCCATGACGTTTCCAGGATTCAATGACCCTTATGAATTATGTAACAAAGTACTGGCAAGGCAACATTTTTATCATTTAATTTTTTTTTACAAAAACAATTTAGTTCAGATTTTTTGTGGAAAAAAGCAACAATATCTTGGAAAAATGTTCAAAACAATATGGGTTTGTTTAATCATAACATAAATAATATACTGTGAAGTAACCTATATGTATGTATAGTCTAAACAGACCCAACTCATTTTATAGAGGATCATAATGTTCCATAATCAGAAGTATTCCCCATAATTCAACATTTTTTTATGAAATTTGACAAGGTTAATTATTTAGAAATCATTGTCATTACTGATCATAAGACTAATGCAAATTATATGGTATGAAAAAGATTTCTCCATTTTAACTGACCAATCAGATATTAGCTTACAAAACAAATCATTTATAATTAGACTTACTCTTCAGGATCGCCTTCACCTTCCTTCGTTAATGATATTCCAAAGGGAGTAACTGTTTCTCCAGTTTCTAATTCTATCGGCGGTACAAACACTCTCTCTGTATGTGTTGGCGGTGGAGGGAGAGCCAACATGGCAGGCTGTGTCCGTTCAATACTTTCTTCCCTCTCTCCTTTCATCATATTAAATACAAATTTCAACAATGTCCTGAAAGTAATTACACAAGAGATTTTATAACATCTGAGTATGTTAAATATATTCCTGAATGTAGCAAACAGACTTTAAGAATCTAACAACAGGGGAAGTGTGAGATTGGAGAATCTCAGACATCCAAGGGTAAGATTTGGACAAAGCTTGCTGAGTCAAAATGATTGAAATCTTACCCTAGGGTATCCGAGAGTCTCTTGCCTCCCACTTTCACTGGTTTTTTATTCTATTTTTCACTGTAATCAACCTAAAATATTCTAAAATCATCCCTGTTCGACTGTATACACAAGGAGTTATATCCCTTTTTTGTTAAATCATGAAATCTGGAATGTATACCCAAGCGCACCATATTTTAAAGTATACAACCATCTTACTGTGAAATATTATTTCAAATGATGTAACAAAATTTTGATACATAGATTAAATACACTTATGATCATTAAAAAGGACATATGTAACTACAGACCCTTATGTGCAAAACATGATATTTATAGGTTAACTCCACATGGTTTTTTTTGCACTAGGGCAAGACAAGGAAATCTCACACTGCTAAAAATAAGAACTGCTGTGTCTCAAAATTGAAAAAATAATTTAAAAACCCAGATTAGTTATATATCTTGTGAATGTAGGTGGATACAAACAATATTTGGAATTTTCTTTCAAACCAATACACACAGATGCTCAGAAATCACAACAATTATTCTTTCATTTCTAGAGCTCATTTAATTCAGAAGTCAAATATCAATATTTAACTTTTATTTTAAATAATTCTTTCCCATGAAATATCTACTGGTTTTATATAGAAATAGAACTTCACTATAGTATCACCATGTGTACACTACAAGCAGATTCCTGTGTATTGAGTGGTTCAGCAAAAAATTACGTTGAAAAAAAAATCAGAATTTGCAACTTGCAAAATCTATTGCGGTTAACAGTCTATCATGGGAAATGAGAGGACCTCTTGCTGCATGTAATATTTTTTGTTCTTACATTAAAATAACACATACCATATTATGTGGAATATAAAGGTCAGGAGCAGGAAAGCCAATCTGAAGTTCAATTTAATCAATGCCACAAATAACTGCCAATATGTCATCTTTTTAAATGTATGGTAGGATGATTTTATATTACTCCATGTAAAAAATGATAATCCAGCTGCTACCAGATCCATTGTGAATCTGTATACTGCTGATATGGGCTCCAATACACTGAAAGTACAAAAAAAAATGTATTGTTACTTTTAATACAACACAGAGTCATGATAACCAACTCAAATCATATTAATCAAATCAAAAAACGTTTTTGGGGCATAAAAAGAAAATCTAATAATGTAAGTGTATAAACAGTTGTCTTGTTTAATAAAAAGTGAAAGTATCATTCTATATTCACAATTCACTTGATGAGTAAATAAAGAGTTTATATTGGAAAATTTCTTTGTCCAGTAAATGTCTGCAATTTCAAAGATGGCATGATTAAGAATTAAATGAACTTATTTCTTCTTGGATATACCAAAGAGAAACTAGTTAATAGATATCCAAAGAGAAACTAGTTCACAGATATCAAAAGAGAAACAAGTTCATAGATATCTAAAGAGAAACAAGTTTATAGAATTCTTAATTCTGTCTGAAATTTTTGACTATGCCTTTTTTTGTTTGGTTGGAATATAGGAGATGGCTAGACATCAGATCAATTTATTGCCAGATAGCCTTCAAACTAAAATGCTACCGCTAAATTTATTTAAATATGGTTTCTGTTTTAATTTTACATTATACTGATACAGTCAAATATACAGAAGTTGATTATGGCATTAAAACATAATGCTTTGAGTACCTTCCTTCCCCAGGAGCACCACCACCACTCCTCATAGCTGCTAATCTTTGTTCTTCAGCACTTATACTGGTAGCATGCTGCATCTGAAAGAAAAGAAATATGATCTTCATTTATTTGTGACTATGTTTTTAAATATGTGAAACCCATCTTCCTGGGGATTTCAGCAATCAAAAAATCTCCTTACATACAGCAATGGAGATATTATGATGACTGTTTGGCAGAGAACTGTGTGAAGAGTATCGATGTTTTTTTATATTTAGAAATTCATGATAAAGCAATTTTGTGAAAACTGTCGAATCTGAACCCTGATTAAAATATTAAACCTTTCACACAGGACCCTTTTTATCAATTTCTATATATTGTGAACCTGTATAAACCAAACTCCAAACAAAATCTTCAGTATTGACAAGGTTCGGTTTAGACAGGTCTTACGTTTTAAGAAAGTCTAAAAAAAAAGTTTGACCTTAATCTATTTTTTTTTTAATCTGACCTTTGGAAATAATAATGAACTGCGATAACAAAAAATCTCCACTCCATGCAATTACAATCCAACTGCAACAATTTAAATACTTATTGCTTAATTAACTACACATATTAATTTCTTGATTAGCTTGATAATGCACTTACTTCAAAGATGGTATCTTCACAGAAGTTGACAAAACTTTCTAGTTTTTCTTTATCCCCACCTTCATTGACAACACTATGTAGGAAAGATCTCTTGGATTCTTTAATCTGAGGCTTTTCCCATTGGTCTATATGGGACTGCTTAATCTCGAAGTATACCCTCTCAATCTTATTGCTACTACCCATAATTTCAATTCTACCAAGATATGGTCCAAAATAATCCAAAACACTACGAGCTTTCTCCAAGAATCTTTCAAGCCTGTTAAAATAAAGATCTCTACATGTATTTTTTGGTTAAANCATATCATGATGACTGTTTGGCAGAGAACTGTGTGAAGAGTATCGATGTTTTTTTTATATTTAGAAATTCATGATAAAGCAATTTTGTGAAAACTGAACCCTGAACTCTGATTAAAATATTAAACCTTTCACACAGGACCCTTTTTTATCAATTTCTATATATTGTGAACCTATGTAAACCAAACACCAAACAAAATCTTCAGTATTGGCAAGGTTCGGTTTAGACAGGTCTTACATATTAAGAAAGTCTGAAAAAAAAAGTTTGACTAGAATCTAATTTTTTTTTAATCTGAACTTTGGAAATAATAATGAACTGTGGTAACAAAAAATCTCCACTCCATACAATTACAATCCAACTGCAACAATTTATAATTATTGCTTAATTAACTACACATATTAATTTCTTGATTAGGTGAGCTGCAAAGGTAGAATATGTGATTCCGAATGCCAACAGTGATGAAAATCATCTTTTTAAACCTGTTAACATCGGAAAATCCAGCAAGGTCTACGGCTGGATTTGAACCCCTGCTTTGTTGTCATCTATGGCAACACCGCCTGCACTATGTCCAGCGCCCTAGACCACTAGACTACCTAGGCTAGATGACAACACCGCCTGCACTATGTCCAGCACCCTAGACCACTAGACCACCTAGGCTATATATCCTAGGTGGTCTAGTGGTCTAGGGCGCTGGACATAGTGCAGGCGGTGTTGCCATAGATGACAACAAAGCAGGGGTTCAAATCCAGCCATTGACCTTGCTGGATTTTCCAATGTTAACAGGTTTAAAAAGATGATTTTCATCACTGTTGGCCTTCGGAATCACATATTCTACCTTTGCAGCTCACCTTACCAACACATTATCATTCATATTATATAGAGCTGCGTGCAACACTATTATCTTTAATTTCTTGATTAGCTTGATAATGCACTTACTTCAAAGATGGTATCTTCACAGAAGTTGACAAAACTTTCTAGTTTTTCTTTATCTCCACCTTCATTGACAACACTATGTAGGAAAGATCTCTTGGATTCTTTAATCTGAGGCTTTTCCCATTGGTCTATATGGGACTGCTTAATCTCGAAGTATACCCTCTCAATCTTATTGCTGCTACCCATAATTTCAATTCTACCAAGATATGGTCCAAAATAATCCAAAACACTANATGTGAACATTGTCTGAATTTAGTGCACATTACAACATAAACATATCTTGTCAGTATGGGGCTAAGTAACATGTTAACCAAGACATTATTCAAAAGGTTCACCCTATTTGGAACAAATTATTTCGGAAATAAGAAACATCTACCTTATTCAATGGAAGTTGGGATGGTATTGTTTCATAATAAGCATTTAAAAGCTGTCTTTGGGACCAAAGTATTATTCCAGATTTGACAAGATGTTGTTGGAATAGACGAGTTTCATTGTGCCTCCCTTGGTTGCATCCAAATTCAAATATGAAATTCTGTTTTGTTTTAATTTTTCATTTTTCCACTGCAATTCTTTGATCAACCTTGAACAAATACAGAAATATACATGACCAACACTAAGATCTCTCATTGCAAAAAGTAATTTTTGAATGAAAAGTCTTTTTCAAGAAATTATCTTCTAAAACAGTATCTTGGTTGTGATGAACATACCTAGGATCTGAAGGCATGTGTTCTGACAAATTTGTCAGTAAAACAGCCATAGTGAATCCAATGTCTTTAGCTGGATTGTGGAATCTGTCTGTAAACTCATTGAAATCCACTTTACCATCCTGGTTAGCATCCACACACATCATAATATAATCTATTTCTTCCCTGTAACATAAGCCATGGTTAGTTTTTAGATGAAAAAAAAATTGAAAAAAAATGCAATACAGGAATTGTTGAAATCAAGATTGATGGTGTCAATACTAATTCTTTTAGCACAATTTTCACTAAACGTATTCAAAATCTTTTGGATTCAATAATTAGTGATCTAATTCACTTTTATTATAACATTGTATTGTAAAATCAGTGTTAGATTAAGTAATGCCATCTCTTGACTTGATTTTAATGAAACACATCTTTTAAGGATCCCTGAGATAACTTTGAGAAATTTGCTTGATTAGTTTTATTGTAAATGACAAATGAATATACAAATATTTGTACAGCAATGACTTTTTAAAATTCTCTTAAATTTGCTTTTGCCCCTGTTAAAAAATGACATTGCTTCTGCATTGTCGATATCGTTGAAAACCAATTTGCTATAACCTATGATGGTGTTTCTGGTAAAATGGAAATGAAAACCTTCATTTGAATACACAAACAAGATGTGTTTGTGAAACACTACATATGCCCCCAGATTCTACAGTAAAATATATGTAAATACCCAATTTACCCCTTTTTGACCCCTATGACCTTGACCTTTGACATAATGTTTTTGCATATTTATGTTCCTCTTGACAAGACCTATACACTTGCCAAGTATTAAAAGTCTATCTTACATAGTTCAAAAAGTTATTACCAAAAAACACCCAATTTAACCCCTTTATTCTGAAATAGATTAAGCCCTTTGGGCCTCTTGTTTATTGAAATGGTTTTAATTGTTAAAAGTATCTGTTTAAACATGCTATAAGAAACTTACAGAAAAATACTGCATCAAGATCCGATAAAAAAATAGAAAAAATCATTTTTTTCCATTTGTCCCCTTTGGGCCTCTTGTTTCTCAAAAACGGTTAATGCTACCTTAAATCCGTTGACATACTTCAGTTGCGCAATTCTATTAGCAATAACATACAACAAACCCCGTCTCAATACGATAAATAATAAGGATTCTACAGTCAAATCTGTGAAAACAGCCAATTTCACCCCTTTTTAACCTCTGTGACCTTGACCTTTGACCTGACCTAACTTTGTTTTGCATATTTATGTTCCTCTTGACTAGACCTATAAACTTGCCGAGTATCAAAAGTGTCCCTTATGTAGTTCAAAAGTTATAGCCAAGGTTAAGTTTCGGACGCACAGACAAACTGACAAACAGACAGACAGACAGATGGACAGACTGACAGACAGGACAAAAACAATATGCCCCCCGATGCTCGATCTGGGGGCATAAAAATATGCAATATACATGTATAGTCATGATAGTACTGTTGAACAATTAATTTGGAGCATAACTGTTTGACATAGGAACGAATGATAATCTTCGGTAATGAGTTTCAATTTTTGTGACATGTGTACTTTGGAAATAATGGTACATTCAATCACAAACCAAAATAAATAAAATGTACCTGTATAAATTTCTTTTATATTAGTAGCAAGCTCTAAGTGTAATGAAAATCAACAACAATATTTAGTCAAGTAAAATTCAACGTTGTTGGGTTTGTGTTAACAATTGCTTTATTATTGGATATTAGGAGAATACTGGGTAATTACGACACTATGGTCTACATAGTGCAGGTCCATGCATGTATTTAATTTTAGGTTCTAGATTCCTAAAGGTTAAAAGATCATCTTGGTTTATAGGTTTTCATGCATGGATTTTTTAAACTTGGGACTCATGCTCGACTTACTCAGTGTAAGTTTTTTGAGCTTCTAAAGCTTTCTTGAACTCCTTATGTGATATCCAACCGTCCTTATTAGAATCAAATTCCTAAAGCATACAATTTACAATATACAATATCTAACATAAAGCATAGTTATATTTACACATAAATACTGGTAAAATTAAAGTACATGATATAGGGCTGATCTCTGAAATTAGAGCAGTAATATAGTTTGACGAACCTTGACAGCTTGAAGGTGTAGGAGAAAAAGTATAAATGAACATTTTCTTTTTTCCACATTACAACAAAACTTTTACAGTTTTATATATTACAGATGATTTTTCTCAAGCTCTACA
>MJUU01026109.1:0-35519 GCA_002080025.1 Modiolus philippinarum
AGATTTGAGACAAGAAGTGGAATTTCTCAAAACTAAATGGAATGTGTTATTTGTAGATTACTCAATGGTCATGTGGTTTATGTGGGACTGGGTATTTTATGAGCCAAAGAAAAGCTGTAATTAGACGCCATATCTTAGAACAACACAGTGGGTTTGGATTTCGCTGCAATGGTTGCAGCAAAATCTTTGGGAGAGCTGACCAGCAGCACCAGGGATGCAAGTTCCCCAATGGAGGGAATGCTACACTGATGAATAGGCTGACTGGTGCCTCAGGTGTTAAAGTAGACGAAGATTACAAAATCTTCAAACAGTCGGTGGATGATAACATTATTGCAAACCATACTGCCCCTATACCAACAAAACCAGCACAAAAGAGGGCAAGTAGTGAGTCTGGATTCAAGAAGCCAAAGGCCAAGAAACCAAAGAGAGCTGCATCTACCTTTTCAGCACCTATGATTTCTCCACTGGCCAGAGTTGAGCCTCCCCCTGCAGCAACTTACACTACAAGTAAGAAATGTGCTGTTGCCAGTAAGGGAGGTGAATTGGCCAGTGTAGTTGATGGGAGTGCTGATCCTCCCATGCCTGTAAAGGCTAGTAATGTCAGCATAGAACCTGATAGTCCTGTTAAGACAGTTGAGGTGTGTGCTCCTGCAGACAGTGTCTCGAATACCAATTCCTCTGATGTTGAGGATGGAGAGATCCAGCCAGATGACCAACTCAGCATTTCAGTTGGTCCCTCAGAGACACTGAATGCCTTCAGTATGCCCACACCTCCCCCTAAACAGGACATTAGGCTGTTGAGAACCAAGGTTGCTGTAAGACCACCAGCAGCAAACCTTGTGAGCTGTAGAGGAGACATGGCTACTCAACGTGTGGCTCATGACATCCAAGCTTCGGTGACGGAAGTGAAGTTGGCGTCCTGGAGTGATGCCCAGAATGGGAGAGTTGTTCTAGATGTTGGGGGTACCAGGTTTGTTACGTCAAAAGCCACTTTGAGAGGAGACCCTGGATCTCTGTTGGCCGCCATGATTCAGCCTGGTTCCCCCATGCATCACCTGAGATGTGATGACTTCAATGCCCCTATTTATTTCCTTGACCGGGACCCAGCCCACTTCCGTCACATCTTAAATTACCTGAGATTAGGTAGCTCGTGGACAGTACATTCTCTGCCAAGAGAATTACGCTACTTATATGATATCAGGGCAGATGCCGAACACTATATGCTTAAGGGACTAGTAGAAACATTGGATCGCAGAATTGCCATCCTCAGTGAAGCCAGATTTGATGTGACTGTGTAAAACGTTATTTATACATTGCATAGGTTTTATTAAAAACCTCAGTTGATTTTTATTGTCAAGTTAATTTTAAAAGACAATGTTTACTAAAGTTGACTTTCTATTATAAATAGAATACTAATACCTATAATGATCTATAATGTCTGATTAGAGACATTCCATTTCATACCTGTCAGTGGTATGCCTTTATATGATGCCAGGAAGTTCCATAGAGGTTACAAGTTCCATAGACGATACCATTTTCCCAGGAGTACCTAAAGAAGATTAAGAGACATTTATTATTCTGTGAGGACATTCACAAAGACATTATTTATTGTAACTATTTAACATTTGGTATTGTGTATATTATATAAGTCATAAAGTAATTGCTATAGTAGTTTTGCTATCTTGTTAATGGTAGATATTATTATAATATAATTTTTCTTGATTATATTTTTGATCTAAATTTAATTATCAGGTTAATTATAAATAATCAGAGTTAAATTAATTTTTATTGTCAAAGTATATTATTATAAGATAATTATACAGCTGTCTTTGAATTGAAATTGTTGTTATTTAAAATTTTTATTATTTTTTTTTTATTGCAAAGCTAAAGTACAATTTATGTCAAAGCTAAATATTTTTTTTTATTTCAAACTTATTGAAGTTTTTCATTACTTTTATGAGAATCTTAAATGATTTTGTTGTTGAAAAATATTTATTTATACTTACATGTATTAATCTGTAAAATCATTCCGTCAGTCCAATTGGGGACCAATTCCAAAGTGAGGAGGGGGCAGTGTTATGTTGGCCCACCTAATGTGATTGCAGTTGTTATATTTATTCATTATTATTGCATGTTTGATGAAGTATTTTTATTCACAACTGTCGTTAAGATAATCTACTTTCACTTTTAAGTCATTGTTTACATACGCTAAAAGTACATTACGTCATTGGAATGTTGACCGGAAGCGCTCAGTATGCAAATTTGTTGATGTTTACGGTTAGCCGTAATTACTCTTATTATATTATTTAGCTAGTATATATATGAATTGAGTTAGGGCACTTCATATTACATGAAGGATATTACGCTGATAACCCGTATACATGTCGAGATAGTTGATTTACTGAGTTTGGACAGTTAGGGAATGTCACGTTTACTGGACGCTTCCGAGAGATAACTTTACCTTTAAATACCTTTGCTTCGTGTTATCTACTGCATGCCCGCTTTAACATTGTATCATAGAATTGTTGTACATTATTCTCAGCTTTTATGCATGCCTGTATGTTGTTGTAATTAAGTAAATTCAGCCTAGAATATATGGTCATGTTTTAGTTTCACTTTCATTTTTGCTTGACCGGAAGTCACATGTCCAGGCTCGACAAATTTTGATTGGCTGACTGATGACGTCACGTAACGTCAACAGCGCGGAGCTTCTGAAACAATTTCAACGAGAAAGACGGAAAATATCTAGAGACCGCTGTTAAAAATGTCGCAAGCTCAGCTTGAATCCGCTTTAGCGATGGTAATTAATATTTTATAACGTGTTCGCTCATAATTCATTTATATCGCAGTGTATTTCTTGTTTTGACAAACGAAGTGTTGATATATTTACTTGGAATCTTTGATCTGCAACTCCTGTTGCACCTTGAATATTCGTTTGTCAAGTTGAACCTAGAACTATTTGACATGTTAAATGTCTTTGGCGTTAAAAATAATAATAAGTAAGACTGTTAGTTTTTATTCAGTTTAGCGGATCTCTCGTTTTTCATGCTATTATAAAAAGTACGTTTAATTTGGATCTTGGTGCTCATTGCACCNGAAATATTGAACAGGGATTCCTTGGTGCAGCAGACTAGATAGACATTTGATGCATCGCTCATTGTTGAAATTGAGTGAAATTGTATTTCCTATTTGATTCATTTTGTGCAATGCAATATTTTTACCCCTGTTTGATCCTGTAATGTTGAAAGTTACTGCACCAGGAATTTCGGTGCACCGGTATTTGCACCAGCACCAAAACACATTTTTTTTGCACCTAAATCCAGGTGCAACACCAAGATAGATTTAGCACCTTAAATTCAGGTGCAACACCAAGATATATTTAGCACCTTAAATTCGGTGCAACACCAATATTTATTCAGCACCTTAATTCAGGTGCAGCACCAGAGTTGATCATATTTATTATGTGCATCTTATTTTATGGTGCAGCACCTGCACCTCATTGGCCTAGCTAGGGTTACACGCCATGTACTCTCGTTATACAATAATTATAAGATATTAGGTTGAGTATGATTTCTGCTATTACGTTTTATATGTAAATTACTATAATTGACACTGTGACTTCTAAGATAATAAATCATTGACTTTTATTGAGTGGATCATTTAAAGCCATAAATGTTAAGCAAAAGGATCATTGCTGATTTCACCGTTGTCCAATGCAAATCCTGTTGTTCTGACCAACAGGTCGAACCCATTTTGATGTTTTGACACCCGATTAGAACCGGGTATTGGATTTGTTGTATTTCTTTTGTCCCTGCCCTGAGTGTCGTGTCATATTGCGCTTTAACACCAACCAGAGAGATAACCACACACACCACACATACACACACACGGGGCGGCACGACAGATATAGAACCTGTATTCTCGGCCCATCGGATATTTATGGCCGCAGCGGGAGTCTGAATACAGGTTCGTACCCACCAGGATCTCGTCAACCATCAACACGGGTCTCGACACACGGCAAACGTGTCGCCTCTGTCAGGAAGACTCATACTCCAAGCTCAGAGGATGCTGCGGGCCTATTCTTCAGCCGGGACCGCGCACGGCGGTACATGTATATTGGCTCTTTAACATAAAATGTCTATGTTAATCAAGGACCAGGTGAGCGATACAGGCTCTTGTTAGGTCTGCTAGATTTCCAAGATGGCCGCCAGCGGGAAACATAGTTTTATCATTGGACCCTATGGGAAAACATTTTCAAAGATCTTCTTCTTTGAAACTACTGAGCCAATTGGTACCAAACTTGGCCACAATGGTTTTTGGGTGGTCCCTTACAAAAAGGTGTTTTTCAGGATCGCATTACATTCAACATGGCCGCCAGCGGGGGACATAGTTTTAACATTGGACCCTATGGTAAACACATTCAAAGATCTTCTCCTCTGTAACGTCTGGGCAAATTGGAACCAAACTTGGCAACAACAGTCCTTGGGTGATCACTTACAAAAAAAGTGTTTTTAAGGTCTGCGCGAATTCCAAGATGGCCGCCAGCGGGAAACATAGTTTTAACATTGGGAGCCTATGGGAAACACTTTCAAAGATCTTCTCTGTAACTACTGAGCCAATTGGAACCAAACTTGGTCACAATAGTCCTTGGGTGGTTCCTTACAAGAACGGTGTTTTTTTGGTCCGCGCAATTTCCAAGATGGCTGCCAACGGGGAACATAGTTTCAACATTGGACCCTATGGGAAAAAACTTTTCAAAAATCTTCTCTGAAACTACTGAGCCAAATGGTACCAAACTTGGCCACAATAGTCTTTGGGTTGTCCCTTACAAAAAAAAGTGTTTTTCAGGATTGCGCTACAATCGACATTGCCGTCAGAGGGGGACACAGTTTTAACATTGGACCCTATGGTAAACACATTCAAAGATCTTCTCCTCTGTAACNNNAAAAAAGTGTTTTTAAGGTCTGCGCGAATTCCAAGATGGCCGCCAGCGGGAAACATAGTTTTAACATTGGAGCCTATGGGAAAACACTTTCAAAGATCTTCTCTGTAATTACTGAGCCAATTAGAACCAAACTTGGTCACAATAGTCCTTGGGTGGTTCCTTACAAAAAGGGTGTTTTTTTGGTCCGCGCAATTTCCAAGATGGCTGCCAACGGGGGACATAGTTTTAACATTGGACCCTATGGGAGAACATTTTCAAAGATCTTCTTCTCTGAAACTAATGAGCCAATTGGTACCAAACTTGGCCACAATAGTCTTTGGGTTGTCTCTTACAAAAAAGGTGTCTTTCAGGATTGTGCTACAATCGACATTGCCGTCAGAGGGGACACAGTTTTAACATTGAACCCTACGGGAAAACACATTCAAAGATCTTCTTTTCTGAAACTACTGGGCCAATTGGAACCAAACATGACCACAATAGTCGTTAGGTGATCCTTTGCAAGAAAGGAGTTTTTTCAGGTCAGTGCTATATTCAAGGTGGCCGCTAGTGGGAAACATAGTTTAAACATTGGATCCTATGGGAAAACATTTTCAAAGATCTTCTTCTCTGAAACTACTGAGCCAATTGATACCAAACTTGGCCACAATAGTCTTTGGGTGGTGCCTTACAAAAAGGTGTTTTTCAGGATTGCGCTACATTCAAGATGGCCGCCAGGGGGAAACATAGTTTTAACATTGGACCCTATGGGAAAACACTTTCAAAGATCTTCTCTGAAACTACTGAGCCAATTGGAACCATACTTGGCCACAATAGTCCTTAGGTGGTCCCTAGCAAAAAAGCGTTTTTCAGGATTGCGCACTATATCCAACATGGCCGCCAGGGGGGACATACACATTCAAAGGTCTTCTCCTCTGAATGTACTGAGCCAATCGGAACAAAACTTGGCCGCAATAGTCATTGAGTGGTCCCTTGCAAAAAGGTGTTTTGCAGGTAAGCGCGATATCCAACATGGCAGCCAGCGGGGAACTTAGTGTTTCCCATGAGGTCCAATGTTAAACTAACAGAGGTCTTCTCCCCTTTAACTAATTAGAGATATTGGATTTATAGTTTAATTATATATAAGGGCTCTTTAACATAAAATGTCTATGTCAATCAAAGGCCAGGTGAGCGATACAGGCTCTTGAGAGCCTCTTGTGTTACTTTTAGTCTTATATATTGAAAATGGTAGAAGATAGAAGTGAGGTTTGTATAACAAATATGGATCATAGTAAGACCTACTTGTCCTGCAATTTTGAGGAAAATCTGACAACCCACATAGGAGTTATTGCCGCTTTCTCTCTGAATTTTCACAATTTTTTAACGTTTTTACTTTTATTTCAAAAACTGTTTGAGAAAAAGGTTAAATGTGAATTGCAAAAGTGTTGAGGTTATCCAGAACTACAGTTTCTACATATGTTCAGCAGGTTCGCATCTCATCAAAGATGGCTGCCAGCGGGGAAGACAGTTTAACATATGCCCCTATGGGAAATGCATCAAAGATCTCCTCTGAAACCACTGAGCCAATGGGGACCAAATTTTGTCACAGTAGTCCTTGGGTGGTCCCCTTTAAAGTTTGTGATTTTTACGTTTGTACCTCATCCAAGATGACTGCCAGCATGGAGCACAATTTAACATAGGGACCCTATGGGAAATGCATTCAAATGTCTTCTCCTCCGAAAACACTGAGCCAATTGGAACCAGACTTGGTTACAATTTTCTTTGGGTGATCCCTTCCAAAATTTGTGATTTTTAGTTTGTACCTCATTCAAGAATGAAAATGTAAATCTGTTGAACTGATTTATAGTATGAATGGGTGGTCTATTGGTGACAATGAATAAAACCAGTCACCAGGTGAGCGATACAGGATCATGTGAGCCTCTAGTTTGTTGAAGGTTTAAATGTCAATTTGGTCTGTTGCAGGAAAGGGAGATGTAGGCATGCAAAGTATGATGATGGCGATGGCGTCAACTTTTACTAAATGCAGGATATTTTGAAAACCCTTTGATGTAGGAACTTCATATTTGGTCAAGTGGTAGCACTAATCAAGTGCTTGGCTGCCAGTTGGGAACATAGTTTAACATTGTAGCCCGTGACAAAGCATACAACGATCTCCTCTAAACGTTATTACAATAGTATTTGGATGGTCCTCTTTGTAAAATGTGTGCGACAAGCATACACCTTATACAAGATGGTCGCAGAACTTGGTCAAACATTGGACCTTATCTGAAGACTAATTCAAAGATCTCCACTGAAACATACATTCCAATTGGAACCGAACTTTTACAGTTATTCCCCTTTGAAAAAAATTTCTGGCATGTCCGCATCAAATCCAGGATGATGTATTTTAACATTGCACCCTGCGGGGAAGCATTCAAAGATTTTCTCCTCTGAAGCCAAATAATCCTTTTCCCCCTTACAAATATCTTCAGCAAGTATGCACCTCATCAAAGATGGGAACTTGACTTCGTTAACAATGGGTGAAAGTTCATTTTAAAAGCTCTGAAACTACATGACCATTTAAACCAAAACTTAGGCACATTGATCTTTTGATGGTCACTTTCAACAGCGATGACCAGTAGGTGTTTGGTCCATCAAATGGCTACCAACAGGAACATAGTTTGAACTTACTACCGACATTTAGGTCTTTTTAACATGATTCTTGAAAATAAGACCTTTCATACTGATGTTACTTAGACTGTTTGTGTCGTCCATGATCCACATGAGCGATACAGGATCTCGAGAGACATCCAGATCTCGAAAACTGCACCTCTTGGAGGAATAATAATTTGCCTTTAGATACGTTTTGTTTAGTCACGAAGTTACAGATTAAAATTGGATCACTGACTAGAAGAATGATATTTTGTATGGAGTTCCAATAAAATTTACGCCAGTCTGCATTGAAGTTCATGCATGAGTGACTTAGAGTAAAGTTTTTGTTAGAGTCCATATATCAAATACTATAATTCCTAGATTGATTGATTGATTGATTGAATATTGTTTAACGTCTACTCAGCAATATTTCAGAGGAATATTAAATTGTAGTAGATGTTCCTTTTTTTTTAAATAACCTCAAAACATTTCACGTGTACGTGACTCCAGTTTTGCTATCAAGATATATCAACTTTAAAAAGGAATAATATTTTGTCTTTACATGTTTCTGAAATGGGTATGAGGCTTCTAATAAAAATAAGGCCTCTTTGACAACATTCCATGCGTACATTGTTATTTTTTTCTAGTGACGTTTGAAATCTTAGTTATATAGATTGATTGATATGGGGTTTAACGACACTTTCAGCAGTATTTCAGCTATCTCATGACGGTCAGTTTTAGTGGTGGAGGAAGCCGGAGAGAACCACCGACCTTGGGCAGGTAACTGACATACCTTATCACTTACGATTGTAAGTCGAGTGCACCCTTTNCGCATCAAATCCAGGATGATGTATGTTAACATTGCACCCTGCGGGGAAGCATTCAAAGATTTTCTCCTCTGAAGCCAAATAATCCTTTTCCCCCTTACAAATATCTTCAGCAAGTATGCACCTCACTTACGATTGTAAGTCGAGTGCACCCTTTTTTGTAATGTACAAAATGGGGCGCGAACTCACACCGTTAGGGTGATAGACTTCAGTGGTTGTATAGGAGGTAGAACTACCTTAACCACTCGGCCACCCAGGCACCGAAATCTTAGTTATATGACAAACGTGATGATTTATACCTTCCTCTCCAGCCTAGGGAGAGTGTACATTTCACAGTTGGTTCATTAATGCCGAGCATGTAGTTTATAGAGTTATTTTTTAATAGAGATGAAACACCCCAAAAGCTGCTAAGTCAGGGATTTGTTCAGCCTTTGTTACTTTTTTCCCTCCAGAAATATCAAGGCCGTCAGCATGACATTGAAAGATATGACTTGGCGGTGTCCCATATAAAAACATTTTCAGCGAATTTCAAATTTGAAAGATTTGACAAAACCGGTTTTGACTCAAATATTTTACGAAAGGATGTGAAGTAAATAAACATAAGACCATAACGCATATGTTAACTCCAACTGCAATAATTTCAATGAGCTGTATGGCCATTTCGGAAATTAATTCCTCATCAGCAGCACTAGAACCCAAATATGCGTACCCAAACCTCCCCTTTCTCTATCCCGTTTCCCTATAGTATCATAAACATGCGAATAAAACCCAATACAGGTAGACTGCTAACTCAATTACCACTATCTTGGAACAGAAAAAGCATATGACAAAACGTAATTTTGAAAG
This sequence comes from Modiolus philippinarum, assembly GCA_002080025.1. Taxonomy (NCBI): domain Eukaryota; kingdom Metazoa; phylum Mollusca; class Bivalvia; order Mytilida; family Modiolidae; genus Modiolus; species Modiolus philippinarum. Next base: position 9,247 of record MJUU01026109.1, read on the forward strand.
AAGGGTCAAAGAGTGCTCGCCGCTAAACTGCCGGCTAGCTCAAGGAATCTAGCACTACGGAAGGAAAATCAAACTCAAAACTCCGTGAGATAATATATCATGTGTACACTTTGTTCAATTACTATTATCTAAATTTATGTAAATTCTAAAACCTATGGTTTAACTCCCTCCATCGGAGTTTTGTCCTTAGCTATATTTGATATTACTGATTATTCGAATTCCGTTTGGTTTATGCATTTTAATTTTTTAAATTATGGATTGTCTCATGTCATTGTTCTGTATTTGTGTTTCTGTGTTTCAGTTTTGCTATTTCTCTGGACTTTGATTTTTAGCTCACCTGGCTATAGCCAGGTCGAGCTATTGCCATCACCTTGCACCCGTCGTCCGTCCATCTGTCGTTCGTTGTAAACTTTTTCAAAAATCTTCTCTGATACCACTTATGTGAAATAAAAGCAAACTTTGCATGGATCATCACCAGGGTATGGTTTCTCAAAAATGTATTTTTTTCGTCCGCATGTCAAACAACATGACCACCGTTGCTAAAAATAGAACATAGGGGTAAATTGCAGTTTTTTGGCCAATAACTCAAAAATCGTCACAGATATAAAAAATCTGACGGGGTAAAAATGATCAAATGAAAGATCTACCTACTGTCCAATTTTGAAGAAAATCTGAGACCAGTGTTGGAGTTATTGCCCTTTTTTTTACAGAATTTTAATTTTTTTTTTTATATTTTCCGTCTCTTATCTCCAAAACTATAGAAGATAAGGGTGAAGTGTAAATTGATAAAACGTTTGCCATGATGTGGTGAATTCAAAACTTGTGTTGAAAATTGTTCGTTGACCGCCATTTCAATATGGCCACCAAAACAAAAAAGCGGGAAAATTCAACATTGCCTGATTGCAATGAAATTTGGTTTCAAAATAGATATTGATATTGCAACTTCAAAACCGGAGTTGAAAATTGTTTGTTGACTCCAATTTTCAAAATGACCACTATAAAGGCATGAAAAATCCACTTTGTCCGATTTCAATGAAATTCAGGTTTCCAAATAGATATTGATGTGTCAAACCCGATCTTCCCCTCTGAAACTACTTTGCCAGTTGGAACAAAATTTGGTCACAATCGTCCGAAGGTAGTACCCACTAAAAAGTTTTTTTTTCAGAATTATACCTCAAACACGACGACCACCAGTGGGGACCATAGTTAAACACTGGACCCTATGAAATACAATCAAGGATTTTCTCCTCTCAAATTTTTCTAAGATCTTCTTAAAAATCACTGTGCCAATTGGAGTTGAATATGGTCACAAAAATCCTTTGGTGTTCCAATTAAATAAGAAATGTGTTCAGCAGATTTGCATCCAATCAATAACGGCTGTCATCTGGTACATAGATAACCATAGGTCACTTATTCGGAAAACACAATCCTGTAATTGGAAAATATTCTCCTCTGAATTTATTTTGTCTATTTGGACCAGACGTGAACTGTTAAAGAGCCAGGTTCCAGGTGAGGGATACAGGCTCTTGAGAGCCTCTTGTTGTAATAAAAAGTTCTTCCATAACTTGTCCTTTTCTATGTATTTGTAATGACTTTTTGCACTTACTCCATGTCTTTTTATTTTTGATTTATGACTGACTCAGTTTAAAATGTTTTAGTAGTCCAGATTAAAGATACTGCAAGGTTGAGACAGTTGCGCCTTGGTTCGTCACGAGACCCCTGATTCAGATTAGGTCACCTAAACGTATATTTCTAGCATGTATGTCTCATATTAAAGACTGTATGACAGTCCAGATCTTGAAAGGTACATCTAACAAGGCTTCATAACACACACACACACACATGCTTACACACCCACACTAATATATAAAATAAAAAAATAGAAATAAAAAAATGGACAAGGGGATAAATAGTAAATGTATGCAATTTGAAAGAGATTGGTACAAGTGAATACAAAATGTAACAAGCTCTAAGATGACTAAATACCGCAGTTACTGTGAATTTAAATTCTGCATATGCGCATTTCGACAACTTATATCTATTCAGTGCAGATAAAATCTAAACGTTTGGGAGACCATAAACTCAAAGATGTTTAAAAACTGATAGAGAACAAATAACCAGTATGATCTAAATGTAAAGCCAAAATCAGCTAAGGACAGAGCTTTGCATGAGGGAGATACTCCTTAGTTTTCGCCAAAATTTACAAAAATTTAAATATTGTTAGTTTCCAAATAGAATCGGCTTTCGGGTCAGCACCGAGATACTGACTACTGGGCTGGTGAATACCCTCGGGGACTAACAGTATACCCTCGGGGACTAACTAAGATATGAGAAATAAAATGTCATTTAACAAATGACATTTTACTGAAGGATTTTACTGTTTGCCTCAGCTTCGACTCAATTTGGGTTAGTACATGTGACGACTGTCACATAATTCATTTGAAATATATCGTCAAAATTATCAAAATATAACAATGTTCATCGATATCCCTAAAATAGACCAAAAAAAAAATTTCTTCGTTAATATCAACCAACCAGGGAAATACAGTAGCCCGCACAAAAAGAAACGATACCGCTTTCTTTCTCCACTATTTTATTTATCGTATAAAATTATTTTCAAATTTAAGTAATTAAGAGATATTGGCAATTTTACCCATGAAAAACTCTTAAAAATCTATATGGCACCAGGGTGCACAAGCAGAGTTGCAATTTTCACATGTTGTTAATTCAGGTATCATTGCTTGCAATTGTTTTTAGTGAATTATCAGACTTATAGAATAAAAAGATAACAGGAAACACCTACAATGGCCGAATAACATAGTAATATATCACCATGTACCATGGAACTGCACAAGAAAAGCCACAATAACAACAAAAGACAAACGTATTTTGTTTTTGGTCGTTTTAACCTGGATATGGGATGTTGTCTCCTTGACATTTACCCCATTTCCTTTCTTTTTCATATGTAAACAACGATAAGTACTCGGGACACCCGGACTTGGTACCGGCACTAGCAAAAACGTCTGTTTTCTTGCAAATTTCAGAACTTAAGAATTTTTTTAAAATATACAATTCAAGAAAAAATAAAAACATTTCAATAAATTCTGAATTTATGATAGTTGAATGACCTTACATTACAAATGTAAAAAACTGCAGGGGAGAGTGAATCTCAAAAGCTGCAAAAGGGGACAGGCAATTTGAAATCAACATAAAGGATGAGAACATAACATTATGCTTTATTGGAATTATTTCCATGAAAATATCATTTTTTTGCATGAAGTGAATTGAATATGTCAAATTACAATTAGAACAGATGACGGACAAAAAGCGACGTGAACAACTCAATTGGATGTACAGACCAAATATGCAAACATACTTACAATAAAATATTTACTAGTATTAAATTTTAATTTAGCCCAAACTTGTTTATGATCCGACCAATATGTTTTTTCACTCCTGAATCTATATAATGAAAGTTAAGAAATATAAGGTCAAGGCAATGAATGGTAAATTGTGGTCTCCTGATTAATTGCAAGTTGTAAGCTAAAAGTATTTTGCAGATAGTTTTTAAGGAAGTTTTTAATACTAGTAAGTTGAAAGTCATTTTTGAAAATCTATATTAATTTCTCCAATTAGCACTAATTCTGAAAAAAAACAACATTTGGTTGAACAGTTTTCAAATGGTTTTGTAGTTTGACAACAGTACTTCTGATATTCACTGTTGAAAGTTTATATACGGAAAGGATTGAGAACGATGATGATTGTCCAAGAAGTAATTCAATACCATTCTTCGAAGAAAAGTAGAGTTGTTGGTATGTTAAAAAAAATAGCTGATCCACCCTGACGTTTGGTTGTTGAATAATTGACAAATCCATTAGATAGATAATAAATTCTGAAATTGGAAGTTTCTTCTCTAGATCTCAAAAATGTTTCTTGAATTACAAACAAATCTGCTTTCCTGTTTACAGAACTAGCTCTAAGTGATTCAATATGGCTGTGTAGACTTATGCTGTTGTTAAGAAGAACTAGCACAGACGAACCATTATGAAGCGGTCACAGTGGCAAAAGTGGCTACGGGTTCTACATTTCTTCCACTACATCTGGGTCTGCCTTTAAATGCGATTCCTTGACCGTTATAAAATAGATACGGTAGATCTACTTGCGGCATCGTGAACTGAATTAGGGGCAAAACACTGTTGAAATGAAATAACGACTGTACAATTTCAAGGTTGCACCTTGAGATTTACGCATTAACATGCCAAATAGAAAAATATGAAAGGATATGGAGTGAATGTACATGTGACAAAAACGCACACGATACATAGAAAATTCAAGGACATGGCTTTTATTCATTTCTACATCTTGATGTCGCCTGAGGGTCTTCAACCAGAGGTGAACAAGCGTTGCACTTAAGCGGTATTCTTGACAAAAATGTTGAGAAACATCGATTGCAGCTAAAATATGTCACTGAAGCAACGGTCAATGAGAAAAAAGTAAAACCGGGCAATGTCTGCCTACAAAATATTTGTCATTAAGTAGCCCGACGAATGACAAAAATAAGGACAAAAACAACATCTATAGACATCATGTGGCACATCGAAATAGATGTTTGCAAACCTTGCAGTGTAACTTAGGTTGAAAAGGGCAAAAATAGTGTGTACAGATTATAACAGTTTCTTAAAAACAATAAAAATATTACACAGCCAAATTGAAAAAATAAATGAATTAATAAACGTAATAGAAATTCTCACACGAACAGAAACGCCATAATTGTATTATTATAAGAGCATAAACCTCAAGCACGGGGAGACTTTCTACGGACTCCGCGCAGCACGAGAGACAAACTCTGCAGCAAATAGAAAAAATATGAAAGGATATGGAGTGAATGTACATGTGATACATAGAAAATTCCAGTTTATCAAGGACAGGGCTTTTGTTCCTGTATAATCTTGATGTCGCCTGAGGGTCTTCAACCCGAGGTGAATAGTCATCCCTCAAGCGAGATGGAGAAGGTCCCTAGCGTGCACTTGAGCGGTATTCTAGACAAAAATGTTGAGCAAAACATGGTTTGAGAGGAAGTATATCTCGACAAACTGAAATTTTAATGTCAAACTGTTCTTTTTTATTATAGGGAACAAAGTTCTGTTTATACTGTCAAGTAACGATGTCGCAATTGTTCTCTTAGTTTTTCTCCGATTTGTTTATCCTAAAATTTAACCCACACCAGATATGGTTCACCAGATGGATGACAATCGAATAAAGGCCGTCTGAGTTGTCAACATTATGAATGGTCATAATTGAACACTTAGTTTAAGAATGGGAGAGTATACCAAGTTTTGTGCTTAATGTGTTGAATATTCTTTAATTTCTGCTAAAATAGGAGATCTTTGTGATTTCGTGACATGTCCTTATACATTATCTGTAGCAGTGGATACAATTGTAGGTGTTGTTATATTACCCAGTATTGTTTGATTGTACTAATCAACTAAGTATTAAGTTATTCTATGAAAAAGATATGGATATGCTGGATGAATATTAATATCCTTCACTCTCTTGTGTCCTTTTTGGTTTGTTTTGCCTTCCCGATTCTGTTTAACATTTTTGCATATTCTATGTTTTTCTGTCGTATTATACGGGTTAATTCAAACATTTGCACGTGAGGCCAACCTTAAAAAATTGTTTGTTTCCCCTTTTACGACCCTACCCTCCAAGTGGTGGGTAGGTAGGTAGGTAAAATATTTTTTTTTGACAAAGAACCAAATGGGTAGGTAGCGGTGTATTTTTCCGAAAGAAAAGGACCCTTATTTAAGAATTATATGCATGGCACATTTTCATTCATACACATCCTTGTTTTTACAGATATAAGGGCTGATGAAATGATTATGATTATGATTTGACAAATATGAAGCATTTCCCTGAATAGATATTTCGCAAAAAATGTCTATTTATTGATGATGGAATTTTCACAGACAGTTGAATAACTCGGAGAAAATTTGCTCTGGCATGCACGTATTCCCTGGAAAAACTTGGCAAGGCTGATTTGATTGGCGTTTTTTGCCGACTTTAGGTTTAATTGGATCTAAGTGGTCAATATTTTCTGGATATGAGTAATGCCAGTTATTGTCCTGGATATTCACACATTTATTTTAATATACACATACTCTCTTGAAGAACTTGGCAACAAGCATTGAACGATGAGACGGTGTCTACACATACAATGGTGTAACCAAGCAACGCAACAATGTTTTATTATTGTTCTTTATCTTGAAGTCACCATATCAAAGGCATTCAACAATGAGCTTTTCTCTTCGGCCTTCCTCATAACTCATATTAAGTTCATGCCGGCCCCTAGCACCGGTTTGAGCAGAGTTCATTGATAGATGTGGAACAACGTTACATCCCTGCTATTTAACTCATGGATGAGAAGTGTTTGTCAACAAACATAAATTAACTGGCAATGTGTTCTTACAACCACTGTCATCCGTTGCCCAACAAAAAGACTATAAGAGAAGACAATCACAACATATAAACAACCATGGGGTACTCACTGATTCAATTGCAAGTAAACTTGGGATAATATAAAATATTGAGATTTGGGCACTTTCAACAGGTAGAAAGAATAATTTTTGGAAATAACAAAAAATAAAATGTCAAAATTTTGAAAGTGAGAAATTCTTTCAAGAACAAGAACACTATATTTCAAATATATAGAGAGCATACATCGCTTTCAAGGGGAATTTGGGACTCTATACACTGAAGGTCTTTAACAAAACACTGTAAGAAATGGTTGATTTTACTAGCTTTAGGTTAATGGGGCCTATTCCAAAATGGTCATCTTTTGATAAAATGGATGCAAGATTGATTGATTGGTTAGTTAGAGATTAATGCCGGTGAGCATATATTTTGGCTATATCAAAACGAGAACAAGTTTATCAATTCAAAAAAATAGTAGTAAATAAGGAAAAAAACAAAGGTTGAAGGGACAGCGAGTTTGATTGCCACTGGAAAAGAGGAGAAATGGGTAGGGGCAGGAAATTTAGCTTTCTATACGAGTCCCAGTGACTCTGCTCTTTTTAGACAATTTAAAGGGGTCTCTTTTTACAGCATGGAGCAGTATATCAAGACGAGAACAAGTTTATCAATTCAAAAAAATAATAGTAAATGAAGAAAAAAACAAAGATGGAAGGGACAGCGAGTTTGATTGCCACTGGAAAAGTGGAGAAATGGGTAGGTGCAGGAAATTTAGCCTTCTATACGAGTCCCAGTGACTCTGCTCTCTTTAGACATTAAGGGGTCTCTTTATACTTCATGGAGTGTGGCGTTTCTCCACACAGTTTGGCTACAATAGTTTGTGGTCAGGCTTTCCGTGTTATGACCCGACTACCCCGCATAGACAGGGCATTCCCCTATGGACCAAATGGGGGCGCACCCGGCAGCTCTGTAGACGAAGACCCTGAAAACCAATTCAGGTTCTGGGATGGATGCAAGAAAGGGACCAGGTGAAAAACTGTCACTTTAACTTGTGCAAATAAAGTTATATAAGAAAACGCCAAGTGGGACAAGACCACGTGGGTAAGACAAATTTCCAAATTCATATCAGTCGCAGCAAGAACCAAAATCATAAATCCAGAATATATGTGAATCCAAGGATCACTTACATTGAGTGTACGTAAAGGAAGACGAAACAAACACAGCATACTATAATCAAAAACCCAATAAAACCAGAAGTGTCATTAAGATGGATGAATAACTTTAAGAAGTAAATGAGAGAGGGGTCTATCGCTTTGAGAAGGCACTAGTTGGGGTAGAGATCTACTTATAGAAAGCGAAGATCCCCGACTCGGTTCTCAGAAAAATGTTGGATAACAGCTAATTTTAAAGATTTTTTTTGTTCTTGTAAACCTTTGGTTGCCCTCAGTATTTTTATTTTGGTAGGGCATTTAGTCTTAAAAGTCGGAAATTCTATCATTATTACTGTTCAAGTTGAAATACTTAGCCAAATACGTTGAAATTTCGCGAACCTAGTCACCGCATAATGTATGGGGCTTTCTTTTTCTACTTAAAATGAAATATTGATAAATTTTCTGACTCCTTTGGTCTGATCGTCCATTGTCATCTTGACAACTTTCAGCAGGTTTGCTCTAGCTACTTTTCCTTGTCTAAGGTCTTTAAAATACATTTCAAATAATTAAAGCTGATCGCAGTACTTTTATAAACGCCATATTCCGGGTGAACATGATCGCAGAACTTTCCAGGTTTTGTTCGTCGAGACGGTCACATTTCTCTACATTAATTTTAATTAAGGGCGCCATTTTCATAATATCCGTCACGTTCTCAAAAAAATCCTCCGCGTATTTTAATTTCATGTCCTTTTCAATGCGTTATATATGAAATACTTCCCGTCTTTCGCACCATGTGCTGTCCATTACGATAATGACCTTCACCTCAATGGTAACATCCGACGACTTCCGAGAAGGGATGTGCCGAATATCAATGAAAACAGCGGATGACTTCCCAGAAGGGGGAAAATTATGTCTATGGTTTCCGGAAACAGACCGAAAAAAAATCTTTTTTTCACGGAAGTAAAAATAATTTTTTGGGTCGGGCCGATTTTACTGGGTCGGTCGTAAAAGGGGAAACAAACAATATTTTAATTTTGGCCGGATCAATCCAAAAACGATTGTGCTAATGCTCTATATGGAGTTGATCATACATCTGTCTTTTACGGATCTCAGTTGGAAATATTTCCAAAAGGTTGACAAGTGTCAAATATTTCTTGTAAACATTGTAATATTAAGTAATGTAACATATTTGAACCAATCATTGAAAACTTCATTTAGTACTAGTATATAAATTTCTGATAAGTTTGTTCCTAGTGCGTTCATTTGGCTCTATAATTTTTGATACTGTTTGAGAGGACGATTTGGTCCAATCCGAAATAGAGAGTGAATAGTGTTGCCTTGGGCATTATAAGCTGCTCGTCCTGTGGGTGCAGCAATAAATGTTTGTGATGATCTGGATTATTTCCAGGAGTTGAATCATAAACTTTTTAAAGAGACCGAAATAGGGCTTTAATTGTTTGTGATTTCCCAACACCCGACAAGAAAATGCGAAATGGAAGCTTATCTGTATTGGCTAAAAAGGTGATATTCTGTACAAATATTTGTTGCTGAGAATTAAGTGAATCAATAAGTTTGTAGTACTCCAGGTAAAAAAACCTATAGGGGATGACTGTCTGTGTGATTTTCTGTCATGCTCTTACAAGTTTTCAAGCATTAATAAGTCGAAGAACGAATGTCATATTGAGATACAAATTCTGACAGAGCTAAATTTTTCAAGAACTTGGTCTGGAGAACTCAGTTCAATTATCTTTTGGAAGCGTCACTGGGATATTTGCTGGTTCCAGGATACGAATTCTATTCCCTGGTTCTGAAGTATTTACAAACATAACAGAGCGACTACTTTGTGTTAGAAACATCTGGAAAAGTAAATAAATAGATTACTGAGCACTGATTTCACAGCGGTAAAGGGATTTATTTTCCAAAAATTTTAATTGTTGTCTGACAGATAAATTCCCTTGTTTTGCTTCATCATTGATTGTCTAGCCGGCATTTAAGAGAAACTGTTCAAATGTCAGAGTATCTAGTCTTGTCATTTAAGATATTCTTAACAATATTAATGTATGTTTTATGCTAAGCTAGTTCAGATTTATCTATTTCTTTAGAGAGAGGCTTCAAAATCCATGTTGTTCTAACAGGTGGTATTGGAAATCCAAATCTACATTGTTTACATGTCAGATTCGCCTCCGATTGCGGCCTGCAGAAAAGGGAAGAGTCAAAAACAGCACCTTGTCACTGGCTCTTTCAAGAGTGCTACTCCTCAAATTCCCTGTGAATACAAGGGCACTAGAAAATGTAAGCGATCTCGCTGTCTAACTTGTTATTTTACTTGGGAAACAGATGAAGTAGTAGGACCGGCTAACGTTTTCAAACTAATACAATGGTTTCACCAGCACCAATGAAAACTAGTGTATGCTGTTGGTTGCAAACGATGCCAGATGGTCTATGTGGGCGAGACTTGTAGAAGATTTGGTGATCGCTTTGTCGAACATAAACAGAAGGTCACCAATGCAAAAGATTGCCCAGTAGGTGAACACTTTCGGCGATCCAACCACAGCACACTGGGGATACATGTAACTGTCCTTTTACAAACCAGTGCGTGTGAGAAACAACGACAGTTCCTTGAACAAAATATTATCCACTTTTTCGGGACTGTTCGACCCTTTGGCATGAATGTTAAGAAACAGTCCATAATTTTACTTCACACGATTGCACAGTAAGGAATACAAATGTTTTATTTTTTTTTGGATTAAGTTCAAGATTGAGCATGATTTTTACCGGTCATTTTTGTGACACCTTAGTAAGTAGTTTTCTCTCGTATCCGCTACACCCTTTTCCGTTTTTCTGTCCTGATTGCACCTAGAAGAAGGCCGTACTGGCCGAAACGTTGGGCACACTCTTCTTTCCACCCGTTTTGGATATTTTAGCTTTTTAAAGTTTGTATATTTGGTTTAATTTTACATTTTAATTGTGGCCTACCTAAGTCCATGAAAAAAAGGTATTGGTTCTCAGGCCTTCCCTCATCTAGTTGGAGGCTCGAAAAAGCCCCTCATATACCCTATTTTTGCAATTTCAGTAAAATACAAATAACTAATCCCCTCCCTCACTACATTTTTGGTGGTTTTTACAATGTAAAAAGCTGCCTCATCTATTTTTTGGCAAATGCAATGATAAAAAATCACCTCCCTCCCTCATCTGTTTCAATGAAAAATGGCATCAGAACCAATTAATTAATTTTGTATGGCCTAACCATTTTTAGTTTGTTTACTTAGATTAATTTGTGGCCATTGCACAACATATATTTTTACATTTTTTGCAACTGTTTGTATGTTTGTGGCTTTGGAAGTAAGAGAAGTCGTCAGCTGCTGTATTTGTAGTTTTTTGAACATGTAATATGCTTGTCTATAAATGCGATCACATCTACATTTCTGTAAATTTTGTTGAAAACTAAGGATTATCTTCCTCATGCAGAACTCTTTCCTTAGCAGATTTTGGCTTTTTATTTAGATTATATTTGTTATTTGTTCTCAATTAGTTTTAAACTTCTTAGAGTTTACGGTCTTCCAAATGTTTGTCTCTTTGGAAGTAAGAGAAGTCGTCAGCTGCTGTATTTGTAGCTTTTTTTAACATGTAATATGCTTCTCTAAAAATGCGATCACATCTACATTTTTTGTATTTTTTTTTGAAAGCATAGGAGTATCTCCCTCATGCAAAGCTCTTTCCTAAGAAGATTTTGGCTTTTCATTTAGATCATATTTGTTATTTGTTCTCAATTAGTTTTAAACATCTTAGAGTTTACGGTCTTCCAAATGTTTGTGGCTTTTGAAGTGAGAGAAGTCGTCAGCTGCTGTATTTGTAGTCTTTTGAACATGTTATATGCTCGTCTATAAATGCAATCACTTCTAATTTAAAAAAAAAATTGTTGAAAACTAAGGAGTATCTCCCTCATGCAAAACTCTTACCTTAACAGATTTTGGCTTTTCATTTAGATTATATTTGTTAGTTTTAAACATCTTAGAGTTTACGGTCTTCAAAATGTTTGTCTCTTTGGAAGTAAGAGAAGTCGTCAGCTGCTGTATTTGTAGCATTTTTTAACATATAATATGCTCAAGTCCGGCTGTCCCGAGTTCCTATCGTTGTTTATGTTTGTCTTTTGTATTTTTATTGTGGTTTTTTTTTCTTGTGCAGTTCCTATTTCCTTTCTGGCATGTGGCTATGTTTTTCGGCCATTGTAGGTGTTTCCTGTTATCTTTTTTATTCCATTTTTCTCTATAAATTCGATCACATCTACATTTTTTGTTTTTGTTTTTGTTTTTTTGAAAGCTTAGGAGTATCTCCCTCATGCAAAGCTCTTTACTAAGAAGATTTAGGCTTTTCATTTAGATCATATTTGTTATTTGTTCTCAATTAGTTTTAAACATCTTAGAGTTTACGGTCTTCCAAATGTTTGTGGCTTTTGAAGTGAGAGAAGTCGTCAGCTGCTGTATTTGTAGTCTTTTGAACATGTAATATGCTCGTCTATAAATGCGATCACTTCTAATTTAAAAAAAAAAAAATTGTTGAAAACTAAGGAGTATCTCCCTCATGCAAAACTCTTACCTTAGCAGATTTTGGCTTTTCATTTAGATTATATTTGTTATTTGTTCTCAATTAGTTTTAAACATCTTAGAGTTTACGGTCTTCCAAATGTTTGTCTCTTTGGAAGTAAGAGAAGTCGTCAGCTGCTGTATTTGTAGCTTTTTTTAACATATAATATGCTTCTCTATAAATGTGATCACATCTACATTTTTTGTTTTTGTTTTTTTTTTTGAAAGCTTAGGAGTATCTCCCTCATGCAAAGCTCTTTACTAAGAAGATTTTGGCTTTTCATTTAGATCATATTTGTTATTTGTTCTCAATTAGTTTTAAACATCTTAGAGTTTACGGTCTTCCAAATGTTTGTGGCTTTGGAAGTGAGAGAAGTCGTCAGCTGCTGTATTTGTAGTCTTTTGAACATGTAATATGCTCGTCTATAAATGCGATCACTTCTAATTTAAAAAAAATTTTGTTGAAAACTAAGGAGTATCTCCCTCATGCAAAACTCTTTCCTTAGAAGATTTTGGCTTTTCATTTAGATCATATTTGTTATTTGTTCTCAATCTTTGAGTTTATGGTCTTCCAAACGTTTAGATTTTATCTACTCTGAAGAGACATAGGTTATCGAAATGCAAAAAAAACATGCAAAAACAAAATTCACAGTACCTTTGGTATTTACATATTTGTTACCACTGGCTCGATGTCACAGCTGGTGGACTGTTAGTCCCCGAGGGTATTCACCAGCCCAGTATTATGGTATACCGATGTCCGATTGTCTGTCCGTCAGTTTCATATGTCGCGCTCTAACTTGACAGTCCTTCGGCCAATTTGCTTCAAACTTAGTAGTGTTATTGGGTATGAAGGCCTAACGATCTGTATTCTTTTTCGTGACATTTCAATTTTTCTTGTAAGAGTTATGGGAATTTATTTGTTAATGGCCTCATAATCTGTATACTTTTTCGTGAACTTACTAATTTTCTTGCAAGAGTTCTAGGAATTTTATTCGTCAAATTTAAGGCAATTTTGTACATGTTCCACTCTAACTGATAAGTACTTTGATCAGCTCACTTCAAACTTTTCAAATTGATTTCTTAAAGAGATATAAAGCTTAATTAGGCAGTTATAGGTGCTTCTGAATTGAGAACCCCTTACCTTAATCACTAAAAGTTTTGAAGGGGTGACGATGAGCGTATCATGCGACTTGACGCATCTTTGAGTTCGCGGTCTTTTAAATTTTGAGATTTTATCTGCACTGAAGAGACATAAGTTGTCGAAATGCGCATATGCAGAAACAAAATTCACAGTAACTTTGGTATTTAGTTATTCATCATCCTCTGATTGTTCATATACAGGTGCATTTTCTATCAACAATAAACAATGTAGGTGTGGAGATCCCTTATTCTGAAAGTCGACGCAATAGTAAAAATAACTGAATGTGCCTAATGGAGAAAGAAATTTGCTAAGAATATCATTGAAGAATGTGTCTTGAACTGAAAGTGTCGTGCACAGGTGACGGGGGCTTTCTGAATAAAAGTACAAAAAGTACATCCGGGCAGTACCCATGTGTATTGTCTTAATGCTTTATGTACTTCATTGAAAAGGTACTCGTCTTGATAAGTTGGAGTTTTTTTCTAGTTTTTTACTGTGAGTCTTTTTGTGTATTTATTTTTTAGCCATTCACCACACATAGGGGAAGGGTTTGGATCCAAGAAAACGAGTTTAACCCATCGCAATTTTTGCGCCTGTCCCAAGCCAGGAATATGTTGGTCATTCGCTTGCCCTTGTCTTCTTATAAAATTTTAGTTTCTTGATATTTGGGTTATTGGATTTGGTTTGTTTCCATTGATTTATTCTCTTTTTTACCTGTTTGGTGCCGTTTAGGGCTTGCTATATGGTGTGAGGTTCCTCACTGTGTTGAAGACCGTACGGTGACCCCTAGATGCTTTATTTTGGGTCGTTTTAACCTGGATATGGGATTTTGTCTCCTTGATATTTACCCCATTTCCTTTCTTTTTCATATTTATCAATGAAAGTAAGATTTGTCAATTCAGTATCTCATGGTTCATTGTCATGAGCTTTCTTATAGAGCAATCATAGCAGTTCTGTCCATTTAGTATCTGCCGCCGAATAATTTGCAAAAAGTAGGTATTATAGGTACTCCAACGAAAAAATTGAATGTGCGAATTGAATGAATATAACGGTGCAAACAGATAGTTATCTGCTTAAGTAATAAGACATTAAACTTTTTATTTCCAAAAAAAATTAAGATAAAGGATAAATTAACATCATTAAAAATTTACAATTTGTCCACTTCCAGTATTTTCTTTTCTTCGCATTTACCAGTTCTATAAGAGGTAAGGAAAATCTGGTTCAAAATTATTTTGGAGTTACAGCGCTTTGACTACTATTTAGGATTAATTACAACCAAAATTCGAGAAAACTGCAAAAACACGTAAAAGTTATAATTGCCGTGCACCTACGTGCATTCATGATTCTATTTGAAACTTTTTATTTAGAAAGTATAGGTTGTAATTTAAATAGAACACTTAACGTGCGTCTGTATGCACCATGTCATCATTATGTATTTGTGCAATGAAAATTAACAAATATTCAAAATTTGCTAACAAAATTCTTCGTTGGAGTAACTAGGTATTCAAAGAGTCCTAACCATTGCAAAGAGATCTTCCTGTTTTCTTGATAATATGCAGGACTGGACCTTCAGGAACGCAAAATTTCAAACCCTTCAATGGTAGAAATGATTTCATTAACATTGTCATTATCTAAAATTTCTGTGTATATTTTACACTGCTTACGATTTCTCAATGCTACAGTGATGAAGTTTTTGACTTGTTCAGTTTGGAGTTTCTTTAATCTAATAAAATGGCGATTCTTCTATCTGCATAACGAATGTGTGCTTTGCACTCTGTTGCAAATGAAACTTTTATAGAATGACGTGTTTTTTGCCTACAGTATAACATTGAAAAGGAGTTTTCCTCTGCATGTTCATCAAAGAAGGGATTTTCCCCTGTTACAATTTTCAAAGCATGTTTTCCATCATCACAGAAGTCATTATGATTTAATAATGTATCAGTTTCCAGATACTTTATCTTCTTAACACATTTCTTCCACGTCATCTTGTTCAAAATATTTACTATTTCGCTGAGCTGAAGTGTTTTTCTGTAAATTGTCAACTGAAGGCTTTCCTATGAACTTAGTACACACTTTGCTGAAAGAAAGTATGGTTGAAAGAAGTACATATATAATCATCACCTTTGTTGCACAAGTTATGCATCAATTGTTGAATGACAGGAAGAGTGAGGTGAATTTTGTTCCTTTTTGAAGATCTACAATTTTTTAAATCTGCAAATTAATGTACTTATTTTCTCCTTAGTCTTATAGGATAGTCTTTTAATTGTCAGTGCGAGAAATATTACACTTATAGTTTTCTTTAGTTCTGAAGACTTTGTTTTCACTTTTTGTTTTACGTTTTAATTTCTCTTCGTATTTTCATCCTTCTTAAGGTCCTGGACCCAAATTTTCAAGAAAATCCGATAGTACCAATCAAGGTGCATATACTGAATGAAAGTGACAATCAAAGTTTGAAGCACATTCACTAGGAGAGAGCAAGTGAATGAACAATATTTGTGTTATTAAACGTACGGGCCGTCGGGCATTTTGTTTTAAATATACTTGTTTTGATGTTGGATAAAAATAAATCTGCTTGTTTGGGGCGTCATGTTGATTTCGTATTGTTGGATATTGTTGGTGAATTTTATTGTTGTATTGTTAAGTGAATATAATTGGTTCTCATTGTTGAGTGAAAATATATAGTTGGAAAATTTGGACGTCATTGTTGAGATTTAATATTGTAAGACCTATTCCACCCGAGATGTTCAGACCTGACAAGTGACTGCCATTTGGGAATCAGCCTATGAAAAGACCCGTTTATTATTTATCATATTAAAGTATCAAAACTTAATATTTTATATTTACAGGGACCTGATTTTGAACTTGACTTCCGTTTTCCATTTTCTGTAACGGATGTGGACTTTGTGGTTACAATAAGACTCAAGTCCTAGCAATTTATAGAACCCATAAAATTTTAGCCGCAGCTAATGTGGTTTCGTGTTCAGTGGACATTATAGTCCGACTCTACTGACGGGGACCCGGTGTAACATTTGGTGGCGGTTAGAACGGATTGATTAAGAGTCGGTAAAATTGTTGAAGAAAAATAAACTATTTTTCGGGGAAAATAAAAAATATATATATATAAGAATGGGCAATTCAACTGTTGTTTCGTTTGGTCCTTTACAAAATGGTAAAAATGGTGAAAACGCAGATAAAACATTAGCGGAAAAGGATTCAAGTAGACACAATCTTGACAATGTTCACCCTTTGACAGAAAGGGCGGTCGACGCTATAAGAGCGGACATGGGACAACTCGCCGATCAGTGTATAAATGAATTTTCAATAAAATTGATGCCTTTATCAATCAAAATCATGAAAGTTTGTCATGCGGACCGCGCACCCCTATTCTTGCGAGATGGTCTCAAAGAACTCCCTAAAACACAAGAATTGTAAATTTCATATTAGATTAGGCATGTAGAAGATACAATAATGCCGGGAATAGTAATGATAGTCATGGTGATGGATATAAGAAGGGTAACAACGATATTAATTGGAAAATCAATCCTTAAAGGTACGATGGTACAAAGGATCTTGAAGGATATGTGACCCAATTTGATTTGTCGGCCGAATAAAACGGGTGGCATGTAAGAACTAAGGCATTGATTTTGACAAGCAGCTTTAGTGGAACTGCTTGTTCCCTATTGAAATGGATGAGTATTTTTTTGAGTAATTTTGACAGTTTGCTAGAAACTTTAAAGAGCATATATGTGTCAGAAAATAGAGCTGAAGTTTTACGGACGGAATTACAAACTCGAGTTCCTTTTAGGAACGAAAAATACCTGAATTGGCCCAGGCAGTTAAAAAATTAACACAGCGGGCATATCCGGGTACGTCTCTAGCAGTGCGCGATACCCAGGCATACGATTACTTTCTTGATGCTATCCCCCAGCAAGAGATTCGATTGCGTTTACGGGAGGTTGTTCCAAAAACGGTCAGTGGAGCGGAAAGCATAGCTGTCCGTTTGGAAGCTCTACGGGTCGCCGATAGACAGAAAGTGAAAGCTGTCAAAAGAGCCAATTTTGTTGATTATGGGAACAAGGTAAGGAAGGAACTAAACAAAATAAAGAGCAGTGTAGAAAATATACGTAGCGACGTAAATTCTATTAAGAACAAAAATCACTGGTCTCAAAATAGGGGACAATATTCAGGTCAAGTAGGGATAAAAGCTCAACAAATTTCAGACGTAACAATAATTTTAGACGATCGGAACACAACCAGGAGTCCAGCTCTCGACTAAATCAAGCAAGCCCAACACGAGAGTGTCAAGGGGCTCGTGGGTTTATGATGAGTTGTACTTTGTTGTTAGTGAAGTTAATAATTAACCTGTTACTGTGTTAATTGATTCTGGGGTCAGTGTTTCTAAATTAAGAAAGGATGTATTTGATTCTACTGATCCCTCATGTAGACCCGAAGTGAAACCTGTTAGAATGAATTTATTGACAGCTACGGGAGCTGCCTCTAAAATTGTTGGCAAAGTGGACCTTATTTTAAGTTGGGTGATAGTATTTTTACACATGAAAATTGGCAGATATAAAAGATGTGGCAATATTTGGGATGGACTTTTAAAGTATTCATAATGTTGATGTTCTTTTTAGTAAAGGTTGTTTAAGAGTTAAAGGGAAAACTATTCAACGTTTCATCGGTAAAGGTGACATTAAATGTTGAAGAATATCTGTTGTGGATACGGTGGAAATACCACCGGAAAGTGAAGCTTTTATTAAAGGGTAGGCGGTTGGGTCTGTTTTATACAACTCATTGGGTATTATTGAGTCAAATCCACAATTTGTAGAAAAAAAAAACGGTTTGCTTTAAGCAAAAACAATGGTTCAGAAAAAACACAAATTTTATACCATTACGGATAGCTAGTTTTAGTAAAGAACCTATAGTTGATCATAAAAATACCATAGCGGCCACATTTGAGACCGCTATTGTCGAAACTGAAAGGCCCATTAGAAGAGTTAATGTTACTAAGAGTACAAGTGAGGACAAGTTCAAGATCATTTGATTGAAGTTTATTGTAAAAGTTCCAACAAATTAGGTAAGTCTAAAAAAAGAAATTGAGGGAATTTCTCATCGATTTTCAAGATGTGTTCTCTTGTGAAACACACAATAAATACTGAAGACTCAAAACCGATAAAGGAAACACCTTATTGGACCCTACTTGCTAAGCGAGAAACAGCCAAAAATGGAAATCAAGATATGGCTAATAGGGAATTATCTCCCAGTCCTTGGTGACTAAGAAAGACGGTTCTATTAGGTCCTATTGTGATTTTCGAAAACTGAATGATGTGACAGTCAAAGACTGATGACACTTTAAACGCCTTAGGTAGTAGTAGTAACTGGTACAGTATTTTAGATATGAAGTCGGGGTATTGGTAGTGTGGCCTGGAGGATTAGGATAAGGAAAAGACTGCCTTCTCAATTCTTGTATTGGGCTCTGGCAGTTTCGAGTTATGTGTTTTGGGCTTTGTGGGGCACCTGCCAAGTCCGAAAGACTGGTTGAGTATGTGCTTTCTCGATTATCGTGAAAAATCTGTATAGTTAATTTGGATGACATAATTGTTTTTTTTTGCAAATTTGAGAGAAGCTTATGTCAGATTGAAAACACACAGGATTTGTGTATTCACACAAAATGAAGTGGCATTTCTAGGCCACAGAATAAGTAAGGAGGGAGTAGGTACAAATGATGAAAAAATAAGTGCTGTAAAGAACTGGCCCGTGCGAAACAATTTTAAAGCTTGAAGATTTTTCATCGCATTATGTTCATATTACAGGCGTTATGTGAAAAACTTTGTATCTGTTGCCAAGCCTCTACACCGATAAACAGAAAAAGGTAAAAGAAATGTATGTACTTTTTACTGCCAGAAATCTTTTGACACTAAAACAATGACTCATTTCTAGTCTTATACTAGGACATCCACAAGATGGTTCAAATTTTATTCTTCATACGGACGCCAGTACTTTATTCATCGGATCAGTTCTTTTTCTAATTCAAAATAGTGTGGAGAGAGTGATGTGCTATTACAGCAAAACATTTCGAAAAGTGAAAGAAATTGTTGCGTAACTTACAAGGAATTTTTGGCAATTGGAAATACAGTAAAGATTTTCCACCATTATTTGTATGGGCGGCCATTTACTGAACATAGTAATCACGGATCCCTACGATGATTAATAAATTTCAAAAACCCTGATTGCAAATTAGCTCGCTGGCTAGAGGCTTTAAGTGCCTACTATTATACGATCATGCATAGGCCGGGACGGATTCACTCAAATGCAGATGCCCTGAAACCTATTCACAAAGCAGAAAATAAAGATTATGGTGGAGTTTCTAAAATACTAGTTGATGAACTAAACTAAGAGGGGTTAACTCAAGTCAAACTGACTGTTTGGAATCACAGTACTGGCAAGATGGTGCTTCCAAAGATGTCATTAACGATGTAAGAGTGTAGTAAGAATAAAAAGTTTTTCAGATATTGCAGTTAAATGAGAAGTCTTGCAATAATGTACGCTATGTGACAAATTCTTCTGAAAGTTGCGTTTACAAGGCAAAAAGAATAAAACACTAAATTAAGCTAAGGTAAACACAAGAGTGACCCCTGAGTTCAGTGTTTATGAGGCTAAAGCATTTAATGGACAGGAACCAAATAGTAGAGGATTGGTAAGAGAAACTTCTCCGGAAGTTTGCCAATCAAATGTGGCCTGTGTGTTAGATAGAAAAAAAATAGAGCTCACTATCACAGCGTTGGTGCTGTGAAAACAAGAAAAATGACCCAAGATGAACTTGAGAAAGATAAAAAAAAGTAATAGTTTCAGACTGTATCAAAAATCCCCTGTCCTCCTTCCATGGTGATATGAGTGACTTAGTGTTGGAACAAAGAAATGACCCTACATTATTCCTTATTTACAATTGGAGAGACCATAGCTTGAAACCCTTATGGACTGAGAAGCAAAGAAGGGAAGTACCATTGGAATCTGTTAGATTCTTATGAGGTAAGAGAGGGCTATCTGTATAGGAAATGGGAAAAGTGATGATGTGAGACATATAGATTTGTAAATAGTTATTCCCCCTAAATGTAGATAATTTATTTTACAAAAGCTTCATGATAGCATTACTTTGGGACATTTGGGGGTTAAGAAAACCTTACGTAAAGTAAGACAGCGATATTTCTGCTTTGGGTTTAGGAAAGATGTAGAACAATATTGCAAGAAATGTGACTGACATTTGTGCTAGTAAAAAGTCACCAGCAACTAGATCAATAAGCCTGATGCAAAGATATAATGTAGGTTCACCAATTGAGAGAATATCCTTGAATGTCATCCATCCACTCTATATTCTATTGAGGGCAATACATATCTCTTAGTTATATTAGATTATTTCACAAAATTTGCCCATGCAATTCCTGTGAAAAATCAAGAAGCTGACACAGTTGCTTAGGAGTTGGTTGAAATTATTTGGTGTTCCTTTGAAATACATACAGACCAGGGGCAGAATTTTGAATCTCACTCATTTGAGACTCTCTGTAAAATGTTGGATATTGATGAAACACGAACGACAGTGATGAAACCGTCAGATGGCATGGTTGAGCGTTGTATGAGAAATATAGTGAATAGGTTGTCTTCATTCATATCAAATAGTCATGTTAATTCCTCTCCTGATGTTAGCCTACCGATCATCGATATACGAAACAACTGGGTTTACACCCAATTTATGATCTTTTGTCGGGAAGTTAATTTGTCTCTTGACCTCTTTTTAAGAAAACTATCTGAAACAAAACGTAGTGATTAAACTTTGTCCGATTATATCCTCGGCTTACAAAATTATATGAAGTTAACCCATGACTTTGCTCGTGAAAATTTAAACGTGGCAAGTGAGACCTTGAAAAAAATATATGACCATTAAATACACCATAAATTATACAATCCTGCTGATCCAGTGTGGTATTACCAGTATAAAGGGGTTGTTGGTAAGAATCCAAAGTTCCAGAGACGCTAGGAAGGTCCTTATGTTGTGGCTGAGAGGTTAAACGATGTTCTTTATAGAATAAAATTGAACCCCAAAAGTCGACCGAAGGTTGTTCACCATGACAAATTAAAGCCGTGTGATGGCGAACACAAACCAACTGGGGTTGCTTAAGTTGTAAATTAGACTTTATTCTGCTGATGTGATTATTTATTTATAATATGAATATGTTGTTGTTGGGTGCATTCTTAATAAAACAAAGAAAAAAATTGGAAATCCGAAGTTGATATGCTTTTCTGGGTCGATGTAACATCGTATTGGTCTCACATTCAGAATATTATTGTTATATTATTAATTTACAGGAACACTAAATAGGTCATTTTCATTCTTTGCCTAAATAATTAAATACAAGATATAATTAAATAATTTACTATAATGTAATTACAATGTGTATAATATATAACATTCTTTGAAAATTTATTTAAATGGATAAAATAAGATTTTAATGTGCTTTTCACAAACCTTCCTATGCACATGTGATATGTATTACTATTTTAGTAACATCCGATACAACTTTTTTATATACTGTTTTCTAGTCAATCTCTAAAAAAACAGTGTCATGTGATCATATCTCCACTAATCAAATTTCTCAAACGATGTCAAATTAATAATATATATATAAATACTGGGGTCTACGGGCCACACATCGATAACAAACACTTGTATATGTTTTTTGAATAATTCATGTAGAAATGGGAAAAGATTTGCGATGGACAAACTTTTATTTTGGAAATGAGCCTTATATTGCTGCTCTTCTTCTGGTGTTATGATGAACTGTCGGAATTTTCGATCATATGATAAATTACCTAAGCCAACCTTAAAAACATAACAAACATGTTAGCATATAGTATTTATTGATATTGATATTGATAGGTTGCCTACCTGTATCTGTTTCTTTTGCAGACTAATTGATTATGTGCTATTTGCACGAGTGATACTTTTGAGAAACGGTGGTGCCTAGAAAACATGTCATTGAAAGACATTCAGACTTCGGTTGTAAATGCCCCAATTGTAAAAGCTATTTCAGCGTAAGAACTCCCGAATTGTAAAAAGCTATTTCAGCGTAAGAACTCTACCGGATTGTAAAAAGCTATTTCAGCGTAACAACTAAAGCCATTTCAGCGTAAGAACTCTCCCCATGGGTGTAAAGATGTTTGTTACGATATGATTTGCTTTCAACACGGCATACGGAAGCCGAGGTCGAGAAAGAACTTGAAAATATTTAAACAGGAGGTGCTTCACACGAAACTAAGAATGATTGATGAACATAGAAATGAAGTTGCTGTCGAGGCTGTGAAAAAGTGCGGTTACGCTCATTCGAGACTAAGTTTTCACACGGATCGTACAGTGAGAATGGATAGAACTAGTCTAAAAAGAAAGAAAGAAAAGGAGAAATGATAAGGAAAATGAGGAAAAACAGTCAAAAGATAAGGTACCGACATTGGCTGGAAAGTCAAAGAAAGAATAGATGGAGGCTATCAAAAATGTGTTGAGAGATTTATCAAGTAAGAAGGAATCTTAGAAACGGCATTGAAATCACCATTAATGAGCCTGTATTGGACCAACACATGCAAAATTCAGAAAAAAGTATATAATAGAAAGTGATAAAACTGAAAATAAAGATAAGTTGAGCGAGAGCACCGTAAAAGGGAGCAAAAAGTGAAGAGCGGAAAGAATAGAAAAGGATAGTAAATAACGGTAGAGAAATGAAATGCAAGTGGAACCACAGGAAAGGAAGATGAGCAATCCGAGAAGGAAACACATGCTGTATTAGAGATACATGCTCAGGACGCTGTTTATTCTAAAGAAACAGTAGAAAGGGAGAGATAAAAAAACAGCAAATAAAAGAAATGAAATAAGAGTGATGATAGTTCATCTTCATCATTGTCGTCATCATCGTCAGGAACGTCGTCCTCGTCATCTTTTAGTTCAGGCAAGTCGGCAAGTCACGTAAGACTGGGGAAAGAAAAGACAAATGAAGCAAAATCACAGGTGGCAAAGAAAAGACCAGTTGTATTCTCAGACGGGACTGAGCAGGTGGAATGATTCCTGCGATCCTAACAGGACACTCAAGAGAAAAGAGTACCCTTAATATAAGAGAGGTAAAGTTTGAGACCAGAATCGCTACTCTGAGGTCGGATCCCTCCTCGGTGTTTTCATTGATGATGCAACCTCAAAGTCCATTCAGACCGTCGGACAAAATTTATACTTTGATAGAGATCCCGCTCATTTTAAGATCATTCTAAACTACTTGAGGAACAATCGTACAATGGAAAAGCGATATCTGCCAATGGAGCACATATACTTGTAAGAATTTTTACAGGAGGTAAAGTTTTACCAGTTGTCAGCGTTAATTGCCATTGCAGAGGAAAGACTTAATGACTTTTTTGCGTTTCGACTAAGTAACTATTAGTGGAGGTGAAAATGCTTGGTAAAATGTAATATATGGATCACAAAACTGAAAGTGTCAATAATTTAATTGATTGATTGATTGATTGATGTTTTACGCCAACTTCAGCAATATTTCAGCTATATTGTGGCGAGAACTGTTGGGTTTATTGAACAATTTTAATAAATACATAAAATATTAATATAAAACATTTGTAAATAGGTCTTTAAGACAACCAGCTGAATAAAAATCACGCCTGATATCGGCAACATCTACACATTCAATTAAAACATGTTGAATTGTATAAGGACAATTGCATGGAATACATTCAGGTCGATCATCACTGTTGAGTCAATAATTTAAAGTTGGCCTGAAAGAAATTTATTAATAATCAGATGCTCCAATTGTAGAAATTTTAACTTACAACCATCTTATTTTGGGAACAAATCCTACTAGGTTGGAGTCTACCACCCTTTTTACTGTTATTTAAAGTTATTAGTTATTTAAAATCATCTCTTTAAATTTTTGTGTTCTTTAAATAGCAAAGAAACTACTCATAATCTTTGTTGAAGGGAAAGTCAAAGTGGGTTAATGTGATAAGACAAAGATGTGCTGTACGTATGTACGGCTTGTACGGAAAAATGTTTATGTACAAAGTGGAGTTTAACCACAAGAAATGTTCATAGAAATCTTCCATGAAAGGTTTTGATTAAGTATTAAGGATACACATTAGTTGGGGTAGTTCTAGTAGGCTTCAAAGCCATGTGTTTGAGTAACTGGGGCCGTCAGTGCTTACAGGTGCTAGCTCCTGTTCTGCCGGTGACAAGTTAAATATCAGCTAAAACCTTTGAATAGCTGCATAAGGTTGTAAAATCCTGAAATTGATTGACTATGTTGGCAACGTCGTTTTTTAGAACAAATAATTGTGACATTTTCACAAAAAGGGAAATCCCCAATCTTAGTACAATGATTCTCAAAGGTCAATTTTTAAAACACTTTATTTGATTGGTCTGGCTGTACTCTATATTATCCGACGTTGGTGGACTCTGGTGGTACTCTATTGGGCAACTGTACTAAGACGGTTAAATTCAGTGGTTCAAGAGTACAGAAAAATATGTCAGTTATGTTCTAATTCGTCCCACTCAAACGAACATAAAGTATTTATCAAATAAAACACAACTCTCATATGGAGGTGTCACTTGCAGCAGCCAAGTACAGTATTTATTAAGAAACAAAACAGAAAAAAGAGAAAGTCCTCGCTCACATATCTTCTGCTCCTGCAGTGACTTCTTTTATTCTGCAAATAAAATGTATATATATATTTATTTTTTCATTTCTTTTTTTTTCTTTTTTTTATTACAAAAATTTGAAAAGCCTCTCGACACTTGCGCTGCAATGACTCGAATGAACCACTGAAAACGCCTTGCCAAACTTACAATACGAGTAAACCCCCGATAATCGTGCAGAACCAACTACCAATGAGAACCCACCTTAACCTAAATATAGCTGAAACACGTGTCAATATTTACACTTTACATATTCGACTACGTGTAACTTTGATAAATTCATTTATGTTCTAATTCGTCCCACTCAAACGAACATAAAGTATTTATCAAATAAAACACAACTCTCATATGGAGGTGTCACTTGCAGCAGCCAAGTACACTACCTCGAAAAACAAAGAAAGGGTATAAAAACTAGCAGGTATATATATTTTTATTTTAAATACCCAAATTAACAGATACAGAAAGCTGTGACGCTAAATTCTCTCTCACATAGCCATCTTTGGCTTTGTCGGATTTCTACCTTCCGTGTTTCTTAAACAGTCTGTCGGAAATGCCGGCATTAGCAGCCGCTGTAGCCCCTCCTGCTCTGAGTGAATGGAGCCCAAATCTACCTTTATCTAATCCTAACAATTTTAACTTTTCTAATAACAGCTCTCGCGCTCTTGTGTAAGAAATATGTCCAGTATTACGTAGTTTATATGTATCGGATTTTTTACAATAAGTTATTTGACGGAAAATAAATAGTTTGTCAGAAAGGACAATATTTGCACAATTAATATACTTCTGTAACATCATAACCGGACAAGTGATACTGTTAGTTTTTGATATAATGACATGTGTTCCATCTCGGTATTTGTCTGTCTTACTCTTTTCTATAAAGATTGAAACGTAAAGACCATAAAAGCAAATGTCTGTTGCTTTTATATTTACTATTTCAGAAAATCGAAGAAAACCTGCATATCCAATCAAACACATTGTAACTGTTCTTATGTCACACAAGCTATTAGTGTTACGAAATTTTTCAACTAGTTTATGTAATATTTCAGGTGTAATAGGATCCTTTTTCTGGCAAGGATGACCCAGTTGTCTTCTCGCACTTTCAACTACGCTTTTAACTAGAAATGATTGACATGGATTATTAAAACCTGCCAAATCATGCGCCCAACCAATTGAATAAACTGCTTCCTCTATTTTAG
>MJUU01026109.1:36504-63791 GCA_002080025.1 Modiolus philippinarum
AAAAAATTGACATAGCAATCTCGTGTAAATGAAGCTTTGTACTGCCACAGCTGACAATAGAAACACTGTTTTTACTATCAGTGAACCATTTAACTGTCTTCCCAGTTAATTTATCTTTAAAACTATCTAATCATAATTCGACAGCTTTCAGTTCTCTCCATGTAGAACTATAAGTTTTTTCCTTTTCAGACCACATCTTGTGAAAAATGCTATTATCTAACTGACAGAATGCACCACAAGCGTAATTACTAGCATCTGAGTAAAAATAACAGATGGAATATATTCCGACAAAACTTTCAAATTTAATCTATTAACTTCATTCTTCCAAAAAGACAGTTCTTCTATTATACCTTGATCCGTTAATTTAAACAATTTATCCCAGGACATACTGGATTCTATAGCTTTATATAAACACCTCGTCATCAAACGAGTGACATTTCCAACAACTGGAGAAAGAGAGATCACTCTACCTGTAATTTTAGCTAAATTGCGAGCGCTTGTTAATGGGAACTGTTGAACAATATAATCTATAAAGCTCACTAAATCATCTATTCTCTTTTTTAGGAATTTTGATACAATGACAGATAGAATCCCATTCCAATACTAACCAAACTATGTTTTGACAAGGATCCCAAACAGATTTTTCTTTATTAACTAAAAATCCTGCACTATTCAGAGATCTCAAGACAAAATTAGAATCTGAACAATTGTCAAAATCTAAATTAGTACCCCATCCATCATCTAAATATAAAACCATTCGAATTCCGTTTTTACGCCAATATTTGACCAAGGGCCTCAAGCACTTAGTAAAAACATAAGGAGAAGAAGTCATACCAAAAGGCAAAACTGGAAAAAACAAAAAAAAATTGATCCCAAGAAAATCCTAAAAAAGTTTGGTAGTTAAAATTTATATCTATATGGTGATATCCGGATTTTAAATCGAATTTATACATGAAGCTGTTTTTGTCGAAGTACTGAAGTGCTATTTTCCAATCTTCAAATCTAATATCCTGTTTATAAATGTGCTTGTTTACTTCTCTTAAATCCAAAATTAACCTTTTCTTGCCTGACCTCTGTATAGATACACTTAAAGGGTTAACAACAACAGGTTTATATTTTACTTCTCTGATGCAACCATTATTTAAAAGCTCTAAAACTGCTTCATTTACAAAATCAGAATTGTCAAGAGCAGATTTATTATTTTTCTTACTCATACTAGGAGGAGTAGTAACAAAAGGAATGGAATAACCATTTTCTAAAATATCCAATACAAAAGCATTACAACCTATATCTTTCCAAAATGAAATGTGATTTTTTAATCTACCTTTGACACTTAATATAGTTTGTTTTTGCTCATATTCATAATTATCTGACTGTATAATGTCATTATCTAACTGATTAATGTCATTATCTAATTGTAAAGATTCTAGAGAAAAATACTTATCATTAATGTCTGTATGATCACTGGTTTGTTGTTGGTTTGAGCATCTTGGGGCAGTTTCTGCGCCAATGTCCACGCTCGTTACAGGCAAAGCAGATATCGGAAGGTCTTGGTCCAGCGATGATCTTGTTGAAGTTACGAAAAAGATTACGGTCAGGACCAGTAGCAGTAGAAGTAGGAACTGGACGAACATTATCAGGTTGTCTAGTAGAAATTTCCCTTTGCTTTCTTGTAGCATTCTCTTGCTTTCTTTGTTTTCTGGCGCGTAAAGCTCTGTTCTCTGCGTACCTGATTCTTTTTTCGTCTTCAGAATCTGAAGCCAATTCATCGGACAAGTACTCCTTAACTGTGTCCCACCCTGCTGGGGATTTATCGGCCAACTTGATACATTTATTTCTTTTACGTATCTTGTCGCGGGTCTCGCTGCAAATATCCTTAACTTTACCAAAATCTTTGGCTTCAACAGCTCTCTTAATTTTAACAATGTCTGAATCAATATCATCATTAAACTCATATTGCATTTTATTGCCATTATACTTGAAATTGTAAGACTGTTCAGTTTTTAGCTTTTTAACCACTGATTCAGTTTTCTGCTTAGTGTCATTAACTAGCTCTCTCTTGAAAGAGCCAAGTCTATCTTCAAAATAGTTTCGAAACAGGTCGAAAGCGGCAAATGCACTTGAATCGGCAAGAAATTTGTCTCCAGACTTAGAGGTGTTCTTCTTACCTGGCCGTGTAGGAGAGTTAGAAGGTGAATTATTGCTTGGTCCTTCACAATCAGACGAATCTCCCATAGCTAGTGAGAAAAGAATTTGAAAAGCCTCTCGACACTTGCGCTGCAATGAATCGAATGAACCACTGAAAACGCCTTGCCAAACTTACAATACGAGTAAACCCCAGATAATCGTGCAGAACCAACTACCAATGAGAACCCACTTTAACCTAAATATAGCTGAAACACGTGTCAATATTTACACTTTACATATTCGACTACGTGTAACTTTGATAAATTCATATAACATACTCTGTTGCAATGGTTATTATTTTTTTTAAATCAAAGATTTATTACAGGATGCCGGGTGCTGTTACGGGGCATACTTCTTTTTTTTTAACGTCAAGGGTTGGTGCTGCCGAAATTTCAAGTCTGTATGTGCTCTCTGGTGTTGAGTGCAGCTGCAACCGTCAAATATACTAATTTAGTGTTACTGACTGAATTGTCGGTGCTAAAGTTGCTCTTTGGTGTTTGCCGGTGCTTCAATTATCATAAAAATAAACTATATTGCCGGTGCTTATGGTGCTGTCTTGTGGTAGCCGGTGCTGCAACCGTGACACATATCATTCTGGCGGTATGAACTAAATTGCCGGTGCTAAAGGCGCTTTCTGCTGTTGGAAGGTGCTGTAACCGTCATATATAACAATTTGGTGTTATAAACTAAACTGCCGGTGCAAAAGGTGCTCTCAGGTGTTGGCCGGTGCTGCAATCATCAAAAACACCATTCCGTTGCTTTTAAGAAACCCCCGGTGCTAAAGGTGCTCTATCAAATCTGGTGCTAAAGGTGCTAATATATTGCTGACGTTTGATACAGGTTCAATTAAATGAAATGTTGTAGCATCATCTGACACGTTTCTATGTAATTTATATTTAGGGTAAAACCCATAAACTTGTAGCCGCAGCTAATTTAGTTTTTGTTTAGTTTTCAGCGGATCAACCTGTGATTCCGACTCTACTGAAAGGGGTGCGCTGTAACCAAACTATATGCCATCACCACATTCATGAACTTGGCGTAATTATTTTTCCGGATTTGGACCATTATTAAAATAGATTTAGCACTACTGAACGTTATTGAAAAAATGTGGAATGCTGGGCATAGGAAGCATTAGAGGATTAATGTGACTAAGTATGGTTCTAATTTACCAAACGATCTTTTGAAGTTTGCACTAAAGTGCAATGTTAAACTAATGCATTCTGGATGACCTGCAATACATAACAACCAAAGGACATGCAGATACAAGATAAATAACTAGTAGTGGGAAAAGCTCATCCTTGTTTTTGGCAGTTGAGGTAAAGATAATTACATGATACCCCGCCACGCTTCACAAAATGTCTAAGTTATATGCGGCATAACTCCAGAACTATGTGTACCGCTGAACCCAAAGTTACACTTGGCCTTTGTTTTATGGTAAACAATTTACATACCAGGTTGAAGACAGTATATATGAAAAAGAAAGGAAATGGGGTAAATGAAAAGGAGACAACATCCCGTATATAGGTCAAAACGACCCAAAACAAAGCATCTAGGGGTCACCGTACGGTCTTCAACACAGTGAGGAACCTCACACCATATAATAAGCCCTAAAAGGCCCCAAAAAGGTAAAAAAGTGAATAAATCAATGGAAACAAACCACATCCAATAACCCAAATATCAAGAAACTAAAATTTTATAAGAAGACAAGGACAAGCCATTGACCAACATATTCCTGACTTGGGACAGGCGCAAAAATTGCAGTGGGGTTAAACTCGTTTTCTTGAATCCAAACCCTCCCCCTATGTGTGGTGAATGGCTAAAAAATAAGTACACAAAAAGTCTCATAGTAAAAATCAAACTAGTAAAAAGTCCAACTTATCAAGACGAGTACCCTTACAATGAAGTACATAAAACATGAAGACAATACACACAGGTACTGTCCGGACAAATGCTCGCAGTTACTGACAGCTAGCTAAGAACATAATTTCCGTTGACTATGATATCAAGCCTTCTTACAATATGAAACTTCTAAATAGTATGTTATTTCATTCACAAGTTATGAGTAGGAAACCCTTAAATTTGCAAACTTTCAAAGTTTCAAGGGGCACAAGTCCAGAACCCCTTAGACCTCTGGCCCCAAAATCAAACTTGACCTGAATTTTGTGGTAAACAACTTGCATATCAAGGTTGAAGACCTTGTGTAATTTCGTTCACAAGTTATTAGTCGGAAACCCTAAAATTCGCAAAATTTCAAAGGGCATAACTCCAGAACACCTTGGACCTCTGAACCTAAAATCGTACTTGTGGTAAACAACTTGCATACCAAGTTTGAAGACCTTGTGTTATTTTGTTCACAAGTTATCAGTTGGGAACCCTAAAATGCGCAAAATTTCAAAGTTTCAAGGGGCATAACTCCAGAACCCCTTGGACCTCTGAACCCAAAATCATACTTGACCTGAGTTTTGTAATAAACAACTTGCATACCAAATTTGAAGACCTTGTGTTATTTCGTGCACAAGTTATCAGTCGGAAACCTTCGGTGGACGGACGGACGGACAGACAGACAGACGGACGAACACACGACTGAGGGTATCACATAATACCTCGCCACTTCGTGCGGCAGGGTATTAAAATATAGAAACACGACTAAGTACCGTTGATGGTTGTGTGGCCAATGACATCGTTTGTGAATGATGGAGTTGATATTGTTTGTCTTGCTGATGGCCGTGGTGTTTGTGTTGTTGACAGAGTTTCTGGCGCTTTGTCCAAGGACACTGTTTGAACTGATGATGAACTTCTTGGAGAAGAATACTGCACAGTTTTAGAATTATTTGTTCTGACCTAACCAAATATTATTTTCTTTTATATTTAAATGCAGATGACAATGACACTTCTTACAACTTCTAAACTGATTAAACCTAACAAGATGTTTTCGGTATTACATTATGTTAAAATATGACAACTATTTTTGTAATTTAGGCGACATTATAAGTTTGATGTCACCAGTCAATAGACTTTGACCAGTCAATAGTCATTGAATCTACTCGCTGACGGTGCGGAATGGTAACTGACTATTCGGGCTTTTTTCTGCGTTGCCTGACTAATTGGGTTCAGATTTACTCAATCCCACATTTTTTCGTCATCTTGGGTCAATGACACAGCTACTGTACAAAGTCGCCGAGAGCAATAGTATCCCAGTCGACCAGTATTCCTCGGTGTTTGTCCGAGAACTTTTACAAAGTTTGTCATCTAAATTTGAAAAACAATAGAGTCACAATATTATAAAAAAAAAATATCTCCATACAAGTTAAACGCTCTTTCGTAGGGATTTTTTTTTTAGTCTAGAAATATTTCATTTACTCATTAAATACGAAGTTAATTTGAAATAATACTAAGGCTCTTTAGGTTATTTGTTCTTACTCAGCTCTTTGACATGTTGAGAATCTTTTTCTTCGAAATGTCTGTGCACTGAAAAGACATAGGTTGAAGAAATACTTATCTGCGGAACTCGGAACACTTGCATTTCGGCAGTTTGTTGATTTATAGATTGACACTATATCATATGAAGTAAATGGGCCAATTTATGTTCGAATTTTCCTCTTGTTTTACCATTACTTTGATTATCATACGCAGTATGTTTTATCTGCTCCTGTGCTAATTGACTTTTGAAAAGTAGATCTGTGCAAGGCTGAGTGCCGAATTTTTTTTGCCCATCAACCTGCAGCACATAATTATCGTAAAAACGCTAACTAGAAAAGCTATAACGAAGAGGGATTACTTGCACGCAAAGACAGAAAAAAACCACTTTTCTAGTACACCACCTCGATTTCTGTAATTTCCGTTTTCGTTAAAGTTTCATCTTCAACTCTTTAATTTTCTATAAATTACAGAGATATACAAAACTTTGGCATCAAATAAAAGCTCAACAAAAAGCGTCATTTATGACTTCAGTTATTCAAAAGATACACAATATACCCCCTCCCCATTTGCGAAAAAAAAATGAAAATGCCTTTTAGATAAATAACGTTGGTCATTTTAATACAATGTTGAAAAATGACACTATTAAGGTCCATAGATTGTAATGTTTCTGGACATTTTTAAATGGTAATTTCAAGTTCACTCTGGGACGTATAGAAGGCTAAAATTCCTGCCCCTACCCATTTCTCCACTTTTCCAGTGGTTATCAAAACTCATTGTCCCGGTTATCCCTTCAACCTGTGTGTCTCTCTTCTCTTTCTTGTATTTATTGACTTGATTAACTTGTTCACGTCCTGATATAGCCGAAATATTGTTTACTGGACGTTAAACTCTGACTAATCAATCAATCAATAAGGTTCACTATTTCGAACTTCCAATGTTGGGATCGTGAAAAAAACGGAATGTAACTTTCAATTGTCTGTGTCCTAATCCTTTATGCTATTTTCGCGCAAAATTTGTGTCAAAGATCAAAGAAGTTATTTTTTATCTCTTTCACAAAATGTCGTAATCGGAACAATTCCTCCTATAAAAAAGGCTAATTTCTAAATAGTTAACTATTAATGCTATTTAGTTTGTTTAAATTGAATTTGTTTATATAATTCACTATCTGGTAGGCAGAAGACCTTTCATGTAAATTTACTTTTCATTTGTCCATTTTACTAAGGAGTATCTCCCTAATGCAAAGCTCTGTCCTTAGCTGATTTTGGCTTTCTATTTAGATCATATTTGATTAATTGTTGTCTATCAGTTTTTAAACATCATTGACTTAATGGTCTTCCAAACATTTAGATTTTATCTGCACTTATGAGACATAAGTTGTCGAAATGCGCATATGCAGAATCAAGATTCACAGTAACTTCGGTGTTTAGTTATTATTTACTCCAATAGATGTACAGATGGGAACTTTCGGTAAACCAGAATTTCAACTGATTTGTCGTTGAAAAGTAAGATTCTCACAGAATTTCTTAAATATTTCATTTTATGGCTCTTAAAAACAGGCGCGGATATAGGCAATTTGAAAACAGGGGGTTCAAATAAGAAAGTTAAAGTCAATTTCGGGGATATTTCGTAGTAAAACACCAGGATATTCATTAAATACGAATGATTGTCCAAAAAAGGGTGTTCCAACCCCCAGAACCCATGCCCTTGCATCCGCAAATGTATAAATATACAAGTTTGTGATAGATTAAAATAGATTTAGTTTGAGCATTAAATACACACAAACCCTAATAAGCAATTGAGAATCAAGTTTGCAAAGGGACAACTAGAATTTGAGTTTCTAGAATTTTATATAGTTTTTCGATTACATGGCAAATGAATCTTTATTCCCCAGATATTGTGCAAAATAATTTAATGATATGCAGAAAGAAAGTAATTATCCAGTTTTTGAGGCAAATTTGAGTATTTTAGACAATGCTTACCATCATAAACACCTACTGAGACAAGATATTCTCAGACATGACATGAAAACCAAACCTCATTTCCATATAGCCAATCCAAATAGTATACAGATGTTTAACTCCTTTTTTTTATTTTTGAAAACATGCACTCGTACAGATGTAGACAGTGGACAACCGTCCTTTTCAGTTATATGGTACTTAATACTATTAGCGCGATCAGTCCGGTGCCGCAAACACACAAAGTCCTGTGCATCGAATAATTTCAAAAACTCGTTATAATCAGTATTTATGCACAAGCAGCAGTATTTAAAAGCAAAAGAAATATTGTCCGTTTATAAAGTCGGCCTTTATGTGTACTTTATATCTCTAATGTATATATTTTTTTTATCAAAACGGCTTGTAGAAGTTGACAGTCCTTCTTTTTATTAGAATGTTACCCTTTGTGTTACAGATTTTAAGAAGCATAAATATGCTTAAGTGATCATATATGCCGATTTATGTATTAAAATCAGTGCTGCATTCCGTAACAAAAAACATTTCGAGAAATGAATTATACAACGTACATATTTTGAGAGAAAAATGACACACTAATCTCCGTGTTTTCGTTATGAAACACATAAAGTCCGTTTCTGAACCCGATTAGTCTGGCAACGTAGAGAAAAGCCCGCACCGTGTCACTAATGACGATAGAATGACACCTTACTGCACAACAAAACATTTATTTACTGGCTAATTGAACAAAAGCAAGATTATGGTCTTCCCTTGACATCAACTATTTTCCTCTACTTTGCAATAGGAAAACGTTTTGTCTCAAGGAACCAAGGTACCTTTTGTTAAAATAGCTAGTAAATATCTGTATAATAGTTGTTATCTTTTTGTTTAAAAATGACTTTTTTTTTATAAAATCGATGAGCAATATAGTATAGATTTAAAACTGACGTCTTCAATCGAACACAACTTTCTTTTTTTAACAAATTCACCAAAAGTTGTGTAGAACAACGATAAAAGTAATGTCTGTTTTTGTGAATCTTGCTCTGTACTT
This sequence comes from Modiolus philippinarum, assembly GCA_002080025.1. Classification (NCBI taxonomy): domain Eukaryota; kingdom Metazoa; phylum Mollusca; class Bivalvia; order Mytilida; family Modiolidae; genus Modiolus; species Modiolus philippinarum. The sequence continues at coordinate 45,112 of MJUU01026109.1, forward strand.
GCAGGGTTTGTCAATGTACACTTACTCCATATCCTTTATTTTGTTATGGATATCTACTCATATTCATACATGTACTAATATTTCCTAAATTATCATATCCATTCTATACAATCAACATTTAATTACTTTGAAAGATGAATATTCATACATGTACTAATATTTCCTAAATTATCATATCCATTCTATACAATCAACATTTAATTACTTTGAAAGATGACATATGTGAATGTATAATATGTTTTTTTTTATTAAAAATACATACAAAAAAAAAGGAAAGAAAATTTCAGAAGTAGTAGTCGCATAGGTATTACTAAAACAGTGTAGAAAACAAAGAACTGTGACATGTTACCTTCAATGTAGGTGTGACCAAGGATGACTTTTGCCTACCTGATAGTACTACTGAAGTGGATTTGTCTAGTTGTTGGCACAGTTGAACTAGATACTATTGAGTTGTTTGATGATGCTGCTGGTCAAGTTGTTGGTATTAATCGTGCAGTTATTGTTGGGCTTATGGTCACTCTGGTTGTTGATGGTGATGGTGTTTGTGTTATTAATGGAATTGTTGACAACATTAGGTTTTTTTGTTCACAGCTGTATTTTGAGTTGGTGTTGAACTTTTTTTAGGAGCTTACTGTCCAGTTGTGGGATTATTAAAAAAAATAACATCAAGTACTGCATCAAAATAATGGTTGATCTTTGATTATGATATGTTTATTGTATGATATTTAATATTTGTAAGTTTAAGGTAGTAGACCTAGGTTAAGGGAGATAACTCTTTAAATCAATGAGGCGTTTAAACAGGGTGTTTCTTCGTAGCTTTTTAAGCATATATGTTAACAGAATAAAAATCACCTATGTTACATAGAAAGTTAGAATATAGTTATGAAAATATTCTAAACAAACATACATTGGAATTTTAAGAGTTATGTCCCTTAACCTAAGTCTACCTCCTTAAACCAAGGGAATACTTGATGTGTGATGTAACACCTTGCTTTTGTTGACATGGATTCATCTGTGAGGTTGCGCTAATCTTATATCACCAGATTGTGTAGCTACAGCTTTCTGTATCATGCTTGGTGCACTTAGTAGTATTTCAGTTGTATTTTATCTGAAAAACCTTTATCTTAAATAAAGATGTATATTTCTAAATGCATACATTCAGTTTCTTGTCTGTGTGAGGATGAGGACAAATGGTGAAACTAACATTATTGATTTAAAAAGTAAACCATGATACAAATATATCACATATCCACTTTCTACTTTGAACATAAACAAGTACGCTACAACTAAGTATTCAAAAACAAAGTTAAATGGACCAATTTTTAACTAGTTTCTTATCTCTAATATTGTTGCAGATAAACCAAAATCTCTTTCATTATGTTTTTAACATTTTACACATCCTTTTTACTTGTATAAAGCTACACAGTATGGTTTTATATTGATATTTTTTATACTTAATATAATTGTTTAATATACTTGACAGTTCTTGCCTGAAGTTGGCGTAAAACATCAATCAATCAAAAACTAAATTTAAGTAACTTCTCATACTTATTTCATCAGATCAGATTGTCACAATGAGAACAAAAAAGGAAACACAGCAAACACGAATGCAGAAAAGTCAGTCGGCAAAGTCATGATTTATTTTCGTTTTATGCAGTTAGAAATGTCTCTATAAAGTCATCAATCATCAAGTATCGAATAGACAAATTGAATTTTCTGCTTCTTCTCCATATGCTGTTCTGATGTACTCCCTTCCTTGTGTTCTTCCTCTTCGCTTAGCTTTGATTTTTTTCATTTGTGTTGATGTACTTGCTTCAGCAAAGTCTTCATCAAATGATAAGGTGCTTAATATTTCGTTTGTGTTTGACAGTTCTGTTTTAAGAGAGGAAAGTTTACTTTTTCAGATTTTTTCCCTCTGATAAGGTATCTGATAGCAATATTGCTCCTGTTGTCTTTCTTTTTTGCGACGCTATTCTTTTCTTTAAGCCCTCAAGATGAGCTTTCATAGACGTATGATCTTCATCAATTGAAGAATTTTTTTTAAGAATGCTCTTTGCTTTATCATATATTATATCTGTGAGAGAATTTAATTTTATCATTCTCTCATCAGAGATAGTTTCTTCTTGATCAACTGTGAATGCTAGGCCATTTATTTGAGAGCAACGTCAGAATAGTCGCTATGTCCCTTTTAACTTGGTCCATATCAGCTTTATCTATAGTGAGTATTCTACTATTAGTCTGAAATAATAAGAAAGCACATCTTATAAGAACAGTACCGATATATGGTTGTTTGCCATGCAAGAAAGCCGATGGAAGACATGATGGCATGAAGCTGCAACAGTAAATAAAATTAATAGATTGTCCATTTAAAAATTAAAAAAATGTTTATATAGATATGTTAGTAAAAGTGAGGAAAACTACTATCTGTCTCATCCAAACAAAGAAAGAAGAAATTTCATTACCAGATTTAGGTTAAGCGAACATCAACGTTTGATTGAAAAAAGTAAGATATCTAAAAATACCCAGAGAAGAAAGAAAACGTCAATTTTGTAAGGAAACATTTATTTTTTTGATTGTGGTAATAACAGAAATCTTAGAGATGATTTTATAGAGTATTATGTAAATTTATATAACAACTTCAAAAATCTAAACTATATTGAAAAACTGAAAATAATTCTTAATCCCAAAAAAACCAGAAGATATAGATAAAGTAGTTTCTTTTGTTAAACAGTAGAGGAGACTCTTAATTAATATTTACTGCTATAATGATGTATATTTTAATTGAATATTATGCTATATCAAAATGTCTACTATGTATTTGTTTCTTATTGTGCATATTGTACATTGTATTTGCTATAACCCTTATGGGTTTATGTATGTCTTTTGCAAATAAAGTTATTATTATTATAAATATTATAATAAAAGTATTGTTCAATTGCTTGGTATTAACCATGTACGGTTTTTGTCTCACGTGCATTTATCTCGCATATCTTTTCATTGTTTAATGGCAAATGTTAAATTTAACATCAAGATTTGTAGGACACCACAGTTGTAACCATGATGAAATTTGACACCAGAACTGTAAAACTCCAGAAGGAATGGACAGTTCTGCCTTCAATCATTTTGATCGTTGTATTTTATGGAAGAAATAGGTTCCCATTATGACCATAATGAAAGATCTGAATATTTTTCATAGAGATTTTCATTTTTATGATTAAATAATTTCAAAGACCCAAAGGGAACCCCGGAATATAGAAATAGTACCTAGTATTCCAGGCTGCGGGGTACAACCCCTCCAAAACTGGATGTCCGTGGTTGTGCGGGATGAATAAAAACACAACCCATCTTTGGGATGGGATGTAGACTCAGGCCCACATGTTGGAAGAATTGCACGTTAAAGAACCTTTGTAGCAAGCTCTTTTCTGAGTGGTCTGTGGGTAAACGACTACGAGGCTTATTTCCCGACCCTTTCGTTTTCACCCTACTTTTCCAGTGGCAGTCCGATGACCCTTTCCATACCTAAAAGTGACAATTTATTGACAAACTTGTTCCCGTCTTCATATAGCTGAAATATTGCTGATTAGACGTTAAACAATATTCAATCAATTAATCAATCAATCATAATTTTAATGATTAAGGAACATGCTGAACTGATGTTATTATATATATAACCAACAAATCAGAAAATACCGAATGCTCTGTCAAGATTTTGTTTGTATCGATTTTTTATGTCATATGTTTTCGCATTAATGGTACTATGGTTTTGACTAGTCTATCTACAGGTGCTAGGTTTCTAATTATCATAAACTTCAGTTATAATTCATTTAGCAGCTAGTATTACATGCAGCTGTCTTTCTTGCATGTGAGAACTTAGATTAAATATGAATGCACCATCTGGAAAATGCATTAATTAGTATACCAGCTAAGAGTCAGGTAGTGGGCTGCACATCAAAAATTTAGATTCTATATGAAAAAGAAAGGAAAAAGGATAAATGTCAAGGAGACAACATCCCATATCCAGGTTAAAACGACCCCAAAACAAAGCATCTGTATTTTTTGGCTAAGATGTACTGTGAAAGTACTATTGTTCGTGGGGTTCCAATTTTCGTGGATTTCGTGGTTGGTTTAAACCACGAAATTAGGTTCCCAACGAAATGCCTTTTTTGCATGGAGTTTAATGCATAGAATTCGAAACCACGAATTTAAGTGCCCACAAAATAGTGATATTTATCAAAACCACGAAAATTGATGTCCACGAATAAAAGTTCTTCCACAGTATTCATTTGGTCATAAAAAAACATCCCATAAAGTTTTTACTTTCGAACATGTGCTAGGTCATGAGATAATTTTTGACTGGTTATATAGAGAAAAAAAAATGGTGGGAAATTTTTTCCGTACTTTTCACTGTACAATGTAACTAAATTTTTGACGCTGATAACTCAAAAAGGCAAAATAACCCAAAACTCTTACCTTTCAAAATGGTGTTTTCTTGGTTAGTTTTATTAAAATCAAACATCAAAATTTTTTCCTCAATGTGCCGCCGCAACAAGGCACTTTGCCTGTTTCTTCGACGGACTGGAACCACTTTATTATTCTGAAATGTTTTTGACAAAATAACTCCAACTGTATAAAATTTTGCAAAAAATTTCCAAAAGATGTATTAAATGAAAGTACGGGGAAACAATTAGGGTTAGGGGTCACCGGGCAAAAATGTATTAAGCTCTTAAATGGCTAAAATCAGATAATTCCGAAAATCTGACACGAATACATAAGCATAACCAGCGGACACCCTAAACAATCAAATAATTGTGTAAATACGTTGTTCCATTTGCTATGATCTTACTATGTATTTATAGGGATTTTGTCCAATGTGCATTTACTCCATATCCCTTTATTGTTCAGACATGGACAAGTGTGTTATCATTTCACAATGTAAAGATGAGATTGTATGGAAATATTTGCACGATCATTGTATCAAAATCAAACCTTATCACTCACCTTTTTCTTTTATTAGCATATTTAGGATAGAAAAAGATGGTCTATATATGGTGTATACGAATCGATACATAGAAAGGTCATGTTTAAGCTTTGCAACACGTCGAAGATCATTTGAATTTGTTCTAGTTGCTACCATCGTTGCTTTGTGTATAATTGCGTCATCATTAAAAGTTGTTTCACTTGTTGAGTGTAATATTTCAAATAAAAATGTGTTATTACTACTAAATTTAGTAATCTTACTCATAAAAATGCAAAAACTATTTCGATACACAATGATGAAGGTGTTAATTTCAGCAACTGGCACGAGACATTTACACGATTGACCAATCGTCAACTGCGAACATGAATCCACCCACATTTTAGTTATTGTTTCGATATCTACCTAATCGATCAGGAGGTGTTTCAATTTGCTTAAAAACATTTAATTATAAGTGCATATATGGCTAGAAATTATAATGACAGCTCGACTTTACGACAATTGTTTCGATCTGCGTATGTTCATTTTTTGAAATGACTTTTTATCTTTTGATATGGTGATTACGGTTTATGCTTTAGAATAAGAAGATTTTGAGGATGGTGCGAATTCAGAAAAATCCTTTAGTTTTTTCATTCTTTCTGCAAAAAAAAAAAAAATAAATAAATGAAATACATCAATAATTGTGCAAATTTGTACATAAACATGGACACATGACTTCACGGATGCCCACAAGTCAACAAGTGCACGTATTTGTCAACATATATCAACATGGGCACACACGTGTGAATAAATATAGACGTGTGAAAACAAGTGCACACATGTGTCAAGATATGACCACATGTGTAAAACATGTTGCAACATGTTTACTAGTGTGTCTATGTGTTGTGTTTGAAAGTGTGCTAGCATGACACCATATGTAAACAAGTAGGGATGAGTGTAATACTTTATCTATTGAGCATGTTCACATCTGTTTATGTGTCATCAAATCTACAAGTGTCTTAAGACGTGAACTCATCTGAGAACATCTGTCAGTACGGAAATACATGTGTGAACGAGTGCAAACGGATGCCAACACATTTACTGATGTGTCAATATGTAGAACATTTTTACACATGTTCAAACACGTGCACTACTTTGTCAAATGAATTTACATATGTGAACAAGTGAAACGGGTTAATATGTAAAAAGTATGAACAAATACATATTTTAAAGAAATGTTATTTTACGCATGTTATATGAGTAGTAATGAAAAAATACCTTTTACTAGTACTTGGAGAGAATTGTTTATATGATATAACATTTATACAGTGTTTTATACATAGTCATCTTTTGGCAAATGGAACTGAAATTGATATAACTTTTTATTTTGAAGGAAAAGCTACTTCAAACTAGTATTTTAAACTAATCATCTGTAATACAATAATTCTTGGAAAGATCAGTAACTTAATTTAATCTGGTACATTTGTGAGACACGGATTTTAATCCCATTATAAGTTAACCAAGACCTAAGTTTTGTGAGGCAAAGAAATCTCAAACAGAAAATTAATCCAAAACTAATGTGTTATGATTATTCCTCTGTGATAAAGCAATTGCATTGTAGTGAGAAATAGTTACCTTAGAAATGTGTAATTATTCTGATACGAATTTTATATTTCGTTAATTAACGAACGAGTCTCGAACCACTTGAGGAGAAGTCTGAGCTACAGCACATTTCAGAACCTTAAAAAGGCGTCATCTAAATTTGATTTCGCAAGAATAGCTCAAAGTATTCCGAAACACTAGCTTTATGAATGAAATACTAAGGTCTTCGATGATGCAAAACTTTTCTCTTTTCTTTTTCTGCCATTAACAGAAAAATAAATGTCTGTTAACGTCTGCGATTATGAAACTTGGCCTCTAGTACGTTTCTTTTTTTTCAATTTTGCAACTGAGTATAGCTGTTTCGGGCTCTTGAAGATCTTGATACGTCATCTGGCATTATTATTCTTTAATAAAAAATGAAATTGTTATTTAACCATAAAATAATTATTTGAATATTTACACAAACACAGGAGCAAGTGTGTTGTCAATTCATTAAAAGAAGATGAGGTTATATTTGTACGATGATTGTATCAATATCAAACATAATCATTCACGTTTTCTTATATTTGTACATTTAAGATCGAAAAAGAGTGTCTATAACTGCTTGTATCCATTTATGACCTAATACCTAGAAAGGCCATGTCTAAGCTTTGCAACACGTCGAATATGATTTGAATTTGGAAGGGTTATGCATTGCTTAAAGTATGCCACAACGTAAAGAAGTACAACAAACATTCCCTGAATTGTATATAGTTTTAAAAACATATGACGTAATCTTTTGTTCTTTTCATAAAAAATATAGCTTAGTGGACAGTGAGTAATAGTAACAGTCTAATAGGTTTATTTGAATTGTCCAATAAGTTGACACACCTTTAAAAATAATGGACAGTTAACTATTGATGGGGTTGGGGTGGGGTGGTCATTTCAAATAGAAAGGATAGTGATTAAGGGTGTCCGGTAAAGTTTACTTCAAGACCAAGAACGACATTAAATACGTTTCCTATTTTATGACTCACTTTTAATCAGAATATTATCTCGTGTACACAAATAACTCCATTTCCCAGATTTCTCAACGAAGAAAATGACAAAATTTGCAATAAAAAAACCTTGTCATTTGTCATCAATATAAAAACCAGTGTTTAATGTACAATCCTTGGACTGGTATCTTAAATTTTATTTAATTTTACATTGTATTTTTTACATCAATACTTTTTTAATATATATTTTTTAATGATTAATTTTTGTCTCGTGTAAAAGGCTAAAAATCCTGCCCCTACCCATTTATTATTTCAACCCACTTTTGGTCTTTGCTCCAAACAGGAAATGTCAAATTTATTTTACCTGTACTCCATGTTTGACGTAACACTTCACATCTCGGTCATTTTTATTCCATTGCCCTTAGAAGATATCATTGTCGATTATCTTGTCTCATCCCCACCTCTGTCTTCTTGTTTTTTAATCATATTTTTACGTTTTTACATGTGTATACAGTGGAATTCCTGAAAACCGGCCCCTCTAAAAACCGGATTCCTCTATAAACCGAACGATATGTTTCGGTCCGGAATTTTTACCTATATAAATAAGTAAAAAATTCCTCTGAAAACCGCCCCCCCCCCCCTTGAATTCCGAATTCCGGCCAAAGAGATCGGTCCCAAACGTATATTTTCTTCTTAAATTGAACTCTGAAAACCGGACGACTTTTTCCGCGGACAATGAAATCGACCAAGTTTATTAAATTTGTCAGAAATCTCTTGCCATCTTGATTGATAAATAACTGTATTTGAACAGATTACCGACAATATTGATTAAAATTTACAATAACGCAGGGAAATATACTGAAATAGTTAAGTCATAGCCTAAACTGACCTTAAATATCATATATAACATGTCCGGTAATTTGAAGACCGGATTTCGGAACCTCCGAAAACCGGAACCTCGCAAAACCGGCCGATTTCTTTGGTCCCGACGGAGGCCGGTATTCGGAGGTTCCGCTGTATATTTATTGTTTACCCTTATCGCAGTTCAACATGAATTTTATATAAATTAGACAGAATAAGAAGGTGTGTATAGCTGTCGTGCATGGAGAACAACAAAATAAAAATATGAAATAAAACTAAAATTTAAAAAATTATATGTACAAGAAAGAAAAGGCCCACATTTTCGGAGTTAACTCCTATTGCGAGGGTGAACAGGACATCACCGTGGACCAGAGAAAGGTGTCACTTCTGTTGTCTCCAACTATAACACTAAAATTAGAACATCAAAGACATGGCCCAAATAGAAAAAAAATAACGTTTGGTGTTAATGCAGAAATTACAAAATCTGTAATAATAATACTAATAATAATATTTTATTTGCACAATCTCATCAACAATAAATGGTTAAGGCCCATAATACAAGTAAATGAACATGATAATAATTGACAGATCATGTTAACAATGACACTAAAAAGTAAAGGTACATGATAGTACATAGTAAACAGTAAACACCAAATCAAAAATATTTTATCACAGATTCTTCCTTATATTCAAACAATCTGATATGATACATAGGCAAACGAATACCGAAGCAAGAACGAGGAAAGGGGAAATTCTAAAATTATAAATCCAAATCACGGCAATTCATAGCAACACGAATTGAAACAGTATGAAAAAGACATAACAAGCAAACTAAAATGAACAAAAACGCCACAAAACTAAAGCACTAGCAGTGTGAACCCCTATAAAACTGAGGTGGCATCAGGTGCTCCGGAAGTTTAAGCATGATCTGCTCCATGCAAGGCACCATATGAAAGAGGAAGTCAATGTTAAAACTTTATATGAATTAATAAGAATGGTAAACTGATTGAATTGTTGTCTAGACTAAGGTCAATTAAAAAAAAGCAAACAACTGATGCTTAGTTAACATAAAAGCGATATCTAATCTACGGTATTCTGTTTACATTTTTTCCCCTGGGACGTACTGTACCGAGGTGATGGATGATTCGCTGTTCAAGCATACGGTTATGATCATGACCTCCCTCCACTTTGGTTAGAACAGTGACCTGTAGATCATGCTGGCTGTGTCCAGGAAGAGGAAATGATTGCCGACTGGGCAGTCTAGTTTATTTTTAACAGAACGTAAATGTTCAAAACGATCACCCAATCGGCGGCTAGTCTCCCCAACATATAGTTTTGAGCAAAGCTTACAGATAATCACGTACACTACATTTTCTGTAATACAGGTAAAACCGTTATGAATTGTAAATACATTGTCTGGACCGCGGACTTCGTTAGTTTCCAATACTAAGGGACACGTAATACATCTGACTCTCTTGCATCCTCTTGTTCCCCGATAGTCAGCAATAACTCTTCTTGGTTTGAGAGCACTGCTGACTACATACTCACGGATAGTTTTGCCCCTTCTGTATGCCGTGAGGGGAGGAAAAGGAAACACTTCAGCCATCAGGGGATCATCTGGACTATTTGCTTAAAATTATTTAGCAAAATATTTCTGATGGCGACGTTATGGGGATGGAAATTCAGAACCAAAGGTACCCTGTCACGGTCTCTCTTTTGGTTTTGGGTACAAGAGCCGGTTTCTGTCTTTGCTGGAAACAGAGTCTAAAGCTCGGTCAATAACGGTTTTGGGGTAGCCACGCTCATGGGAAAATGTTGACATTAGGCTACACTGCTGCTTAAAGTCATTGTCATCATTGCATATACGCCTTAGTCGCAAAAACTGAGATTTAGGTCTGGCGTCTTTGCAACATGAATTTTAACTTGATTAGTTATTAAATGATATTTTCCGTTTTTTAGGCACCTTTCAAAAAATTATCGTCCGAAATATCGGAAAAAAATCAACTCTTGACATTGAAATCTGGAACAAGAATTTCTTTTTCCCTATGAAGGATGTCTCTAAGAATGCAATCAGTGTAGGGAGAATCAGAGTGTTCAATAAATTTAGAGTGAGTAAGAAATATTCCTTCACTGTCCGTATCCGACCCCTTGTTGCGACTATAATGACTAAAACCAGTTCTGACGTACTCTTATAACAGGGACAAGATACTTCCTTATTTGGAAAGCGTGTGATATAAATACCCAAAACTGTCCATTTTAAAACAAAAAAACTTGTTTTTCAAGCTTGAATCAATGAAACTGGTTTGCATGTTAGCCCTACTTCTATACACATCATTTGTTATACCAATCAGTTACTGACTGAGTGTCCGTTACTTGAACAAAGAAAATCACGCTTTAAGTAGGAAAAAAGCCTCAAACTGTCCAGTACGTGAGAAAAAGAACTGATCTCGGCCATGTGGGCTGCGATCAGTTCTTTCTCTCACCTAATGGAAAATTGTCGTCTTTTCTCCTTTACGTAGTAATTCTAGTCTCGTGATTACGTCATATTAAATCAGAAAACGTGAATATTTTATACCGTGTTCCTCATTTCTCAGTATTACATATGTGTAACAGGTATTAGATATCAGTAAATTATTTATACGTGTAGTGCATATAATCATATAAACGTGTGAATTGAAATATCAAACCAAACATAGCATTGCGTGTGCAAATATGGCTAAACCTTATGATGACTGCTTGAATTATCGACATGTCATCAGATCTGCGTATTGTTCACTTTTTCGGCAAAGCTCTTTTTGCCAGTTTGATATGATCGAGAAACTTCGTGCTCGTGGTTTGACTTCCGTTTTTGGTATCTTTGCATGCGCAAAGATAGCTATTGTTACCGGAGCTCAACTCAATTCCCCAGATTTCTCACTACCCTTTTAATATTCAATCTCAAGAAAGATGTCCCATTTTCATAACATAAACGTGCTTTGCAAGACTTTCTTGTGCAAAAGAAAGCAACAGTAGTGCAGAAAAGAATCAACAAGTTGTAATCCATGTAATACATGGTGTGATAAATGTATACATGAGTCACAGTGGTGTGATCTATGTATACATGAGTCACAGTGGTGTGATCCATGTATACATGAGTCACAGTGGTGTGATCCATGTATACATGAGTCAGTGGTGTGATCTCTGTATAGGTGTGATGCATGTATACATCTGTAACATTGGCGCGATCCTTGCATACATGAGTCACAGTAATGCGATCTATGTGTATAAGTGCTTTCCATAGAGAGGTCAGATATGTTGTGTTGTGACCTATTGACTGCACTCAATTAATTCAATACAGACTACTTAATATATTATTAGTTCATTGGAAGCTTGAAATATGTAGCATTTAAGTTACATCGAAAACTCGTATATACATCTTTTTCTATAATATTTGATAAACTCCAATTTTAAATAATATCTTGTTCATATAACTTCCCAGGCTAATGAATGAACGAGGTTTCTAAGATAACCAAAGTAATTTTTAATTTAGTGAAAAATGGGTCTGTTTGATTCCGTGAATCTTGAAAGGGAGTAGGTCATTAATATATTTCACTCCCTTTTTTTTGAAATGACATGACACAGTTCTTCAACAATTGAATAACTTAATACCGAAGTTACTGTGAATCTATTTTCTTCATATGCGCATTTCGACAACTTATGTCTCTTCAGTGCAGATAAAATCTAAAAGTTTGGAAGACCATCAACTCAAAGATGTGTAAAAACTGATAAAGAACAAATAACCAATATGATCTAAATGTAAAGCTAAAATCAGCTAAGGACAGAGCTTTGCATGAGGGAGATACTCCTTAGTTTTCAACAAAATTTACAAAATTTAGATATTGTAAGGTTTTAAATAGAATCGGATTTCGGGTCAGCACCGAAGTACTGACCACTGGGCTGGAATGACTCCATTTTGGGCTTCCTGTTATAAATCAATAAATTTTCTGAAAATGTTACTCTTATCGAAAATTGGAAAATGATTTGTACCGTGCTAACAACATGTACCGACTTGATGCCGGTATTCTACTTATAGAGTGTGTCTAGCAAATAAATGACGTAGTCAACTCAAATTCATATGCTGAAATCCTTGAAAAAAATATGGTTGACAAATGAAATTCAGATGACTGCTGCACACTTTTTCTTCTTCTTCAGAGGCAAAATGACAGACCTCGACAAAAAAAGGCTAATGGAAATGAAGAATAAAGGTGCCAATTCAGTTTACATTCACACGGATTTCTACCTCTGGAGACTGTTGGAAACATTTATATTGAAAAAAGTAAGATGATCTCTCTGCAGATAATTCGAATAGTTTTAACTTTGGCATTCGAAATACAATGGGAAGTCTTGAAAAAACAATGCCAAAAGAAGACTCATAACACTCGATAACATGTTAATGACAAAATACAAAAATACCGAAGTTGCAGAAAAAAAACCAGTAAATTTCGTTATGCTGTACACGTGTTTCAAGGAGTAACCTCTCATCAGCAGCATTAAAATCAAATAAAAATGGAAAGCCATAATCCAAAAGTAGTCAAAAAGAAGTTCTCATTACCAAACAACATCGCAATAGGAGGCCAAATCCAGTACCAAGGACATCTACCGAGTGCAATACAAGGAATGAAGCCTTAGTATTTTTAAGGGGTTTGAATTTTGATAAAAACAGTTAATTTCTATAAAACGCAAACCCTTTTATTTATTTATTCCAACTATTATTCAGAGCAGTATTTCCATGCAAGCAAATTTAGAAATAATTCATCTCCACGAATTGTAATCAACAAAAGGAAAAAAAGACATATCTGGTGAAAAATTGGAAACATGAAACTTACATATATGTAAAAAAGATAATATAGTGCAATGATCTTTGACATTTCAATGTGAACGTCAGTTTAAGATAATTAGGTGTAATTTTTCAGACACCTCTGACAAGATAAAAAGGAATGTGTCAGAAATAATGGTTGTTATAATCGCACAAAGCTGTTTAAGGATGTGCAAACAATTTTGTTTACTGCGTCTGGTAATGATAAAAACAGTGCTACCGAATTTTGCGTCAAATGGAGAACATAAATGCATTTGTAGCAGCATTGCTAAGTCTTATCATTAATTCATCATAGATCATAACTTTAGTAAAGAACTACAGAAAATGGAAATCCTAGATTAGCTATAGTTGATAACTATGTTTTCGAAAAGTTCAGGTACTCTTCTTTATTTTATTATACCCATTCTGAACTGACAACTTTTTAGATACTATAAACAAATTAAAGCATTTGAAAATAAAAAAAAAAGTATAAAATCAATTTGCCTCGAAAGACACAGTGTCAAACTGCAAATTTCAAACATTTAAAAATAGTGCACTGATTGTCTGTAAAAATAACGACAGTAGAATACCGAAGGAACAAAGAACAAGATTACAAAAATCAAAGTCCAGAGACCGGGCAAAAGTAAGATTACCAGAAGACGGAAGACCAGATAGGCTACACAACAACAAAACGCAAACACTACAAATGCAACAACAAAAACTAAAGCCCTAATAGTTTGAACGCTCAAAAAGAGTGACATCAGGTGCTCCGGAAGGGTAAGCATGTCCTGCTCTGTATATAAGAGAAACCGTCACACTGCTAGTGGGTCAATCTAGAGTAATGTCAGAATCGGCAATTTCAAATCCTGGAAGACGTTTATCTAGCTGAAAATGTCAGTTTTCATTTGTGACACCGATATTACATATCTAGCTATGATGTCGTGGTGACGGCCAAATAATTTCTGAAGGGACAAAAGTAACGACGGCTGAACAAAGCAGTTTCTTGACAGTGCTTTGCTCTTTCCACAAAGTCACTATGATCTACAAGATCTACAATAACGAATTTATTGATTGATTGATTGAATATTGTTTAACGTCTACTCAGCAATATTTCAGCTATATCAAGACGAGAACAAGTTTGTTGATAAATAATCACTTTGGGGTATGGAAATGGCCATGGGACGGAAAATTCGGACTGCCACTGGAAAAGTAGGGTGAAATCGTCAAGGGCGGGGAATTTAGCCTTGTAGCCGATCACCTACGGACCACCCCAAAAAGAGCTTGCTACAAGGGTTCTTTAACGTGCAGGAAGCGTGGCATTTCTTCCAACACGTGGACCTGAGTTTACATCCCATCCGAAAGATGGGTTGTGTATTTATTAATCCCGCACAACCACGGAATGGGTCCTATTTCTATATCCCGGGACCCTCGGGGTCAGCCTCCGTTTAGGAGGGGTCTCACCCCGCAAGCCGGAGATACTGGGTCCTATTTCTATATCCCGGGGTTCCCTCGGGGTCCTCTGTTAGGATGGCTCATACTCCAAGCTCAGAGGATGCTGCGGGCCTATTCTTCAGCCGGGACCGCGCACGGCGGACGAATTTATTGTGAAATATACATTCCAGATGCTGGGAAAGTAGGTATATTGCTGCTGAGAAAGGGAAAGTTCACAATTGGGAAGTCAAAACCATCACGTTTGTCATATAACCTAGATTTCTATGTTCGTCAATGTATAACAAAAGGTCGAGGTATGAAGCAGAATTTGGTGTGTCGGTTATCTCTATAAGTTCAAGTTCACTGGGGTAGATCCGATGTAAACATTCTTTAAATCTTGGGTTTTTAAGAGGATATACATCACCTGAAAGCGATTTGATTCTCTTAGAACGGGTTTAAATTGTAAAATTGATCGTTGGTTATATTTTGCAGCCTTTGGACGTGGCATATCTTCATTCGGGGTAAATTTATCACCAAAATAAATTACCAGGATGAAATCAGTTTGTAAATATGAATTGGGTTCAGTTGCGTTTTTCGCTTTATTATGTGATGTATTCCAAACCCATCATGTTTTCGTGCTTTCATTGTAGTCTTTTTGTAACCGGTTGATGCTTGCTTCCTTGTCCAGCCGATATGTAAATGTCATTTCTTTTGGATAACTATAGAAAATATCAAATTCTAATTTTTATCGAATTAAAGGTATTTGAGTTAGATGTATTAAGTAGTCTTGGACATCAGGGAAAGCAATACATTCATTAAATTTTGAGTCTCCAGCTTTGTAGTCTGTTTTCTCAATTTATAGTTCAAAATATGAGTTAAAATTAGCAATAGTTAAGGCAATAAAAGAAACCATTTCGATAGAAAGTTATTTATTTTTTTTTTATTTTGACATATCTCATTCAATTAGTCTTTCTAATTAGTTAAGAAAAAAGTATGTCGAGTCTTCGTTTTCTAAAAAAAGGAAAATGGTGTGATTACGACCATTTCATTTCTGCAGATGGTCATAGGTACTTAGATGAAATATTTATTGTAAATGTTCAAATTTTATAATTATAATAAAGAAATCAAATCGTGTTTGCAAAAATGGCGAATTTTCCGATTTTTTTTGTTGTAACATAGGCGTTCGCCAAATCGAAAACTTATCACCTTTTTTATTCGCGGTATTTGTAAATGACTTCGAAACATTTTCTTTTAAATTCAGACTAGACATCATTAAGATGTGTAGATGGAAATCGTCTTACTTAAATTTTTATACGCAGATAATACCTTACTGTTCTCGGAGACGTTTGATGGTATGCAAAACATGTAAAATGCATTCAATAAATATTGTAAACTTTTGAAACTTGAAGTGAATACTAGTAAAACAAAAGTCGGCATCCACTCAATATCAATATTAAGATTAGAATGCTACTGGATTATATTATTGTCAAAAAAAAAAAAAAAAAAATTGCCCTCTAAATATATTTCAGCTGGTGTTTAAATTACACAGAAGTGGCGGATCCGGAGGAAGCAGGTTGGAAAATATTTAAAATTCCTAGGGTTTTTTTTTTTCGGAAAATTGGGTTCCGAGCCCCCACTTACGGAAAGATAATGGGTCGCACCCACCTCCACCATCTTAGCAGAAAGTCCTGATCCGCCACTGTACAATGATGGTAAATAGATTTGTTGTTCGTTAAGAAAATTAGCAAATATTTATGATAGCATTGGTTTAAGAAATGTATTTGGCAATCATATTTCTGTTAATGTTACATTGATGAAAACAAACGTAAAACAGATATTTGGAGATCAATTTATTCAAAACTGGAGAAGCCAAATCGCACACCCCTTAACAGATGATTTCTATTTAGTACCATATCATTAACGTATGAAGGAAAACAACGGAAATTTATAACTACATGAAGAGTTGGTAAGTTGGAAATTTCTATTCAGACTTGTTAAAAGTATAATATTAACAAAAATTTAAGAAATGTACCAAATGTACAAAAGATGTAATTGGCGATGAATCCACTATATATATTTATATGCTAAATCTCTGATATTGTAAATAAATTCGATATTATTCATCACAAAGTAGCAAGGTATGAACAATGTCTGGTATATTATCTATTTGCCATACTAAACTGTGAAAAATGTTTGAAAGGACTAAGTCGTGTCATCCCTATCACCTTTGTTGTTTTTTGGTTATATTATGTTTTAATTATGTTTCTTATTGTGAATGTGTGTCTGGTTTCTTATTGTGAATGTGTGTCTGGTTCCCCCAGTGAAAAAAAAAAAACAACAAAAAAACAAAACTTCATGCTTTGTTTATTTTTCTTATTGTGAATGTGTGTCTGGTTCCCCAGTGAACCCGGCACCTGAATCGGTTTTCATGGGCTTCGGCTACAGAGCTGCCGGGCACGTCCCCAGGTGGTGGATAGGGGAATGCCCTGTCTATGCGGGGTAGTCAGGTCATAATACGGAAAGCCTGACCGCGAACCATTGTAGCCAAACTGTGTCGAGAAACGCCACGCTCCATGCAGTATAAAGACCCCTTCTATATTTCTCTAAAGAGAGCAGACGCACTGGGTGTCGTATGGAAGGCTAAATTTCCTGCCCCTACCCATTTCTCCAATTTTCCAGTGGCAGTCAAAAGTCGTTGCTCAGGTTGTCCCTTCCACCTTTATTTCTTTCTTCTGATACTTTCAATTTTTTGAATTGATTAACTTGTTCTCGTCCTGATATAGCTGAAATATTGCTCATTGGACGTTAAACTCTAACTAATCAATCAATCAATCAATTCCCCAGTGAAAAAAACTTACTAAAAATTCTGCTACGGATACAATTATCGTGGTAAAAAGAAGGGACAATAATATATTTTTATTGATTTTAATTTGGTTGATATTCTTTCGTAGGTTAATTTCACATTAATGAAACATAGGTTTCTCTTATACCTTTAACAAACGCAGGAGACTAGCAACAGGGAGTTGCCAGGTCCCACATACATCACTTAGTTGATATAGAATTCACACGACTACTGAAAAATAAGTTACAAAACGAATTTATTATTTATTATTTACTTTCCCCATAACAGATTTGTTATTTATGTTTTTAAATTTAAGTAGGTATATGACTGCATTTATCTGTTTCTATTAAATATTACCTACTGAAGCTAGACAGACTATCTGCTCTTGAAAAGTATTATCTATCAGTGCTAGGCACACCAGGAATCTTAAACCAGATGTTTGTAGAGAGCAAATATTTAAACTATACATGGGAAATATCACAGATCCAATTTATTCAATTTTTATCTAAATTAGTTTACTTGTACACAAATGCCGTTAAAGTGTAAAATAATCATACTTTCCAAGAATTTACAATTACTGGTTAATTCTGACTAGAAATATATTGATGAAATGTCATTGCATTCTTGCAAGTACTCAAATTTGTCCAACGCTAATGATTCAAACTTATCAATGCAAGGGAATGGATCCCCGATGAACGGAATATTAGCTTAAGTCGTATTAACAGCAAGTTATTAATGTAAATAGGAAAAAGGAGATCATAGTAGTCATTAACCTAGATGATAACTTGTCATTATTTCTAGTTCAATACATTAAAAGTTTTGTAACAGAAGGAATTTGCCAATTTAGACCGACAATTAAATCCATTATATGGAATTTTTGTTTTAATTCATCTCCAAATAGTACAAATTAAACAAGTAGAATGAAAGATTTCGAAAATCAAAATCCAAAAACCTGTCAAGAATGGAGTATTTTGATTGATTGACTAAAGTTTAACGTCCAATGAGCAATATTTCAGGACCAGAACAAGTTAATCAATTAAAAAGATTGTAAGTTAAAGAAGAAAAAAATAAAGGTAGAAAGCACAACTGGAGCAACGAGTTTTGATTGCCACTGAAAAAGGGGAGAAATGGGTAGGGGCAGGAAATTTAGCCTTCTGTACGACACCCAGTGCGTCTGCT
>MJUU01026114.1:13192-27430 GCA_002080025.1 Modiolus philippinarum
CCGTTTAGGAGGGGTCACACCCCGCAAGCCGGAGATACTAGGTCCTATTTCTATATCCCGGGGTTCCCTCGGGGTCCTCTGTTAGGAAGACTCATACTCCAAGCTCAGAGGATGCTGCGGGCCTATTCATAAGCCGGGACCGCGCACGGCGGGACTGCTATGGAATTGACCTTTTATTAATGTCGTATATGGTATGTTTTGGCATACGTCCAGAAAGTATCAAACCGACTAGAAAATGCCAATTTATAGGCGTAATGTGTTATCCCTCCGAACATAGAAAACAGCTCCAAAACCAAGAAGCACTTGCATTAGTAGACACTATGGTTGAACGGGGAATTATACGGTATAATCAATTAGCTCTTTCGATGGATGTGTGTGGTGATGGTGTGGATGAAGCACCGTTTTGCAGCCTTGCTGTTGTCGATTGTTAGATAACAAAAGCAAAGCAGAAACTTCTTAAAGTGATCAATTTACTCCAGATAAACACGGAAAATTATGATGTGAATTACTTTCTGAGTGAATTCAAAGAAAAATTAAGAGATGGTGTTTCACTACCTTAAATATGTATTAGAAGCGGTTCAATTACATATTTTAATATTCTTTTTCTATACAAAGAACATGTACGTTATCAAATCCAGCTCATAAAGTGCTAGGGAAGAGAAAAAGACAATTGAACAAGAAATGGATGTCGATACGACATCAAACCGGGTTTTCCTTCACTCTTGCAATGGAAAAATAGGTACTTCCCAGTTCAAAGAGGCATAAATCCTGGAAAAATTGCACGATGAAAAATCTCGGACAATATGAACATCTACATATAATATACTTGCTACATACAAAGTTTCATGAAATTCTGTTGAACGGTTACAGAGGAGTTGAGCGTACAAGCATATGGTCAAAACACCTATAAATTTCTAAGTTCAAGGGGGCATAACTCCTGGAAAAATTGCACGATGAAAAATCCCCGACAATATGCACATCTACATATGATGTCCTTGCTACATACAAAGTTTTATGATATTCTCTTGAACGGTTACAGAGGAGTTGCGCTTACAAGCATATGATAAAAACACCTATAAATTTTGAAGTTCAAAGAGGCATAACTCCTGCAAAAATTGCACGATGAAAAATCCCCGATAATATGCACATCTACATATGATGTCCTTGCTACATACAAAGTTTCATGAGATTCTGTTCAACGGTTACAGAGGAGTTGCGCTTACAAGCATATGGTCAAAACAACTATAAATTTCTAAGTTCAAAGGGGCATAACTCCTGGAAAAATTGTATGATGAAAAATCCCCGACAATATGATGTCTTTGCTACATACAAAGTTTCATGAGATTCTGTTGAACGGTTACAGAGGAGTTGCGCTTACAAGCATATGGTCAAAACACCTATAAATTTCTAAGTTCAAAGGGGCATAACTCCTGGAAAAATTGTACGATTAAAAATCCCCGACAATATGCACATCTACATGTGATGTCCTTGCTACATACAAAGTTACATGAAATTTTGTTGAACGGTTACAGGGGAGTTGCACTTACAAGATCTTGCAGCCGAAAACCACCGTACATCACCAATTTCCTAACGGGAAAGCCCGGTTAAAAAAACAATTCAAGGACTTTTCATAATTATGTCAAGTATTTATTTCATTCAAAAGACCGAACAAAGTACCAAAATATTGAAAGATTGAAAAACGTTAAGTGTAGCATTGAATAAAAAAGAATTGACAACCAGCCTTGAATTTGTCATTTTAAACATTGATCTCTCAGAGTCTATAAATACGCGATACACACATATTTTAATTTTATTTTTGTTTTGAAGGCCGTGTTTTCAATAGAATTCCTGGAGGAAAACATAAATTTCGAAAAAAAAATTATAGCAAATTTGCTCTGATAACAACAGTCATTTTTGAATAAATTGTCAAATGTAGTCTCGAAAGGATAGGGGAAACACAAAACAATGTTTGTTGGGTTAAACACATTCCATATACATGTATAAGAATTCGTATTAAAAATCACTTCAAGGATTCTCTCCCTTAATTGATTTTGACAGATAGTACACAAACAATTATTTGATAAAGTACTGATTATCATTTGAATAAAACAAGGAAAAAAAACAAACATAAGAAAAACAAACAAAAACAACCAAAGAAAAAAAAACAAATTAAATGAAAAGCAAAGCAAAAAAAAAATAATAAAAGGGGAAATATACAAATAACAATCAAACATAATAGAAAAAATAGATGTTTGATTCCTTTTTGTATTTAGTATTTTACGGAAGAAATAAGAACTTACGTTCGTCAAAAAGTAAAAATCGGGATATTCGTCACTCTTGTATAATTTCTGTACCTGAAGTTATCATATCGCCCTGCTGAACTGTTGAGAAAAGACAAACTTACGTACAAAAATGACATATACCACTATCTATTAATTTCATCATATAGTTTTTAATTTCTGATGGAATATTTTGTTCAAACAAAACTTTCCACTTATAATATGAAGGGAAGGGTCGCAAGCGGATAATGTCATGTTAAAACCATATGTTAGTCCAGAGTGGCTCCATGATTAGAAATCCCAACCAAACACCACCCCTTTGTGGAAAAAAGTAAGTATGTGCAGTATTAAGATGAAAATTTATCTATATCGACCAACAAAGACAGAAATGTTTTCTTCTGAAAATGGCTAGTGAAATACTACAGTATTAGTACAGCCTATACTGTTTAAGAATACAATATACACTGGTTTAGCATCTGCACTGATGAGACATAAGTTGTCGAAATGCGTATATGCAGAAAATGAATTAACAGTTACTTCGGTATTTTTGTAATTAATTAGCATATTGATAAAGAATCAACATTTTTGTTTCTGCAATCATTCTACAAGGTCAATTAATATCAACATCAAATTCATTCACTCAAGATCAATAAATTCATCCCAGGCCGTAAAATATGTTGCCATATAAATCAACAGGGCCATGATTGATTGATTGATTGATTGAATGAATGAATATTGTTTAACGTCTACTCAGCAATATTTCAGCTATATCAAGACGAGAACAAGTTTGTTAATAAATAATCACTTTGGGGTATGGAAAGGGTCATGGGACGGGAAATTCTGACTGCCACTGGAAAAGAAGGGTGAAATCGAAAAGGGCGGAGAATTTAGCCTTGTAGCCGATCACCTACGGACCACTCAAAAAAGCTTGCTACAAAGGTTCTTTAACGTGCAGGAATCGTGGCTTTTCTTCCAACACGTGGACCTGAGTTTACATCCCATCCGAAAGATGGGTTGTGTATTTATTAATCCCGTACAACCACAGAATGGGTCCTATTTCTATATCCCGGAACCCTCGGGGTCAGCCCTCGTTTAGGAGGGGTCACACCCCGCAAGCCGGAGATACTAGGTCCTATTTCTATATCCCGGGGTTCCCTCGGGTTCCTCTGTTAGGAAGACTCATACTCCAAGCTCAGAGGATGCTTGCGGGCCTATTCATAAGCCGGGACCGCGCACGGCGGTCATCGGGGCCATGAGGACACAGTGAAAGGTAAGGATCTAGAAATATATGTATTCATAAATTGACCCTTATGTAAGTAGCAAAGTATCAGAGTAACGACTCTGTTATGTCTACTTGCTAATAGGAACATACCGGGCATACCTCCTATATCTGTAGAATAGGTCACAAAGGTAATAATATACAATCATCTTATAGTCCAGCAATTTTATCACATTTACACTGGGTTTTAAGTAGCTACCAGTATAATGCTTACTCAAGTTATTACCACAAAATGAATTAAATGCGTAATTTTTTAAATACGATGCCGTGTTATAGGTATGAGCTTTGTAGTGGTATTTGAAAAAAAGTGGAACTACCCTGCTATATTTGATAAAAAACAATCTATTGACGATTCGACAATTAATAAATAAAATATGATACATGGATGTTTGAATCCTCTCCGATAGCAAGCAAGTGGTGTATTATTACTGTTCCGAACCATAAAAAAAGAACACATATGCAATGGTGGGTAACAAGATGTCATGAACAAGGAAAATAAAATAATTCATTGAGAAATCCAGAAGGGGAGACGATCCGAGCGTTTGGGAAGCCTATTTTCTGAAAATATTTTAAATCATACAAACCAATTACCAACTTTCATGGAAAGTGTTATTGTCTATCAGGCATGAGATAGGTTACGTAAATTGCACTAATACATTTTGTACTTGTCAGAAAGCAGAAAAAGGCGTGGAAGAAAGGAGAAAGAATAGGCAGCAAAAAAAAAAAACCAACAAAAAACAAAAAAACAAAAAAACAAAAAAAACAAAAAACAAAAAAACCAAAAAAAGAACAGAGCACAATGAATGTATACATCAATGTTTAGCAAGCAGATTGTAAAGAATAATTTATCTTTAAAAAAATGATGTCCGTTGTATTAAATCTAAACCTCATAAACATCTGTGCAGTTACATTGTGTACGTGACATAGAAAAAAATATCTCTGGATCTGTGAATTTTCTTAATTAAACTTTGAAAAGTTAACCAAAATATCGTCTTGAAGACCCTTTTTGCTGGATTCTTATCGGAACCCCTTTTTGAAAACTGGATTTGCAGGTTGAATATCTAATTCTTCATTTAATTGTCGACAACGATGAAGTTTTTTTTAGGAACACATTTTAAAATTTCTTGAAATATACTAACTATTGATTTCTTTTCAACTATGAAACATAACGAATACATTAATAAATAAAAAAATATCTTGAGAAAAAACATTGCTTTGTGCAGTTAAATGTCCGGACATTAAATGGAATATGTAATGATAGTTCACCTTTAATTATCAATGGTATGCTGATTCATATGTCTGCATATTGGCTGAATGTTTTAATATTTGTGTAATAAAAGAACTTTCTCAGAGACAAACAGTAAACTTAAAAGTCCCGTATTAGCTTATTACGGAATAACCACAGTTTAAAAAACAGAAATGGAATTATAATTATCAGATATTATTTAATTAATATAAGATATTATCTCAAAATTTTGAAATATTATTTCATAATTACGAAATAGTATCTCATAATGATGAGTAAATAAGTCATATTTATGAGATAATTATATGATAATTTTGAGAGAATTATCTCATAATTATGAGGTAGGTCTGCTTTCGTTGAATGTGAGTCTACGTTATTGAATGTAAACCATGTTAACCAATTTTTTTGTTCAGCTTAATTTTGATTGCAATGGTTTTGGTATCGGAATTTTTTGTAGTATGGATGCTGTCGGTTGCATGCCTGCATGACGCTCATCGATATCTGCTTTTGGAGTTTCTCTGTCTCATTGATGTAATAAGACACACACATATCTCTGTCCTGAGCTTATTTTTGCCTTCCCTTCAGATCATATAAGTAATTTGCAGGCCGAATGTTACAATCTCCAGAAGTTGGCGCTATGTGTATTGTCTCAATTTTGCTTTATTTAAAAACGCGTAGGAATAGATTCAGTTTGAGGAATGTAACCATGTTAAATTAGCTTGTTTGGTTTCTTACTACAAGACAATTGTGGTGTGTCACAGTTTGGCCGCGTATAGAGCTCGTTCCCTTTTATATTTGGAAAGGATCTTGTCAAATTCACTGAATACTAGTAGTTCCCTTCTCTTTTCACCAGTGGCAGGTTTGTTGTTGTCCATCCTTCTGATTGCGATATTCTAATCTCATGAACTTCCTTCATTTGTTTATCGATTGCGCTGGAACATGTATTAATCATTTTCGTAATGAATGTTTGCTTAAAATCATTTTCCAGCCCAGTAATTTCATTGGCAAACTTATTAGCAACTTCGTCTGAGCCGTGGTTTTGCGTGAAGCGTAAATTGATGCTCATGGAGCCTGGAACTTTGTTTACTGGCTATACTATATACTATATATTACTGCCAATATTGCAGTGACTCCTTTACTGTAACAGTCTTAATCTGATTTTCATCTTGTTTTCTATTTTTTCAAGAATTTGTTGGCATTTACTTTTTCCTGAAGTAGATCATCTGCCATTAACCAAAGTTATCCCGATCAGGAGAATCACTTAATAGCGGGGACTGTAGCCCTGATGTTAAAACAACCTCCTCCATTTCTAGATGGAAAGAATGTTCGTTCGACGCATAAAATGTTAGCGATTCGTCCCTTTCTCATAAGCGGTATAAGCCACGTTAAATCCGTCGTCATACTACAGATAGGAAATTTCACCAGGATCACAATGAACGAAACCTCATCAAAATCCAATACATAATTAATATTGTACAGCCAAATATATGAAAACACCCAAAAATTTTGTTTTGAGGAACATTGAGTTAAAATTGTATAAGGATTGATCAACTAGAACTTACGTTATAATAAAAAAAACAAAAGTGTCTACAGACGTCATACCAGTGTACGAACTCAAAATTTTTGCGGTTATATAAAAACTACATGAAAAAGTATAAAACTTTCCCTTTTTTGTTCTTTTTCTTGACAGAAGTTATATTGTTGGCCCTCAATGAATCAATTATTCACACCATATAAGGTAAAGAATGTCACCTCCCTATCAGACACACTTTGTTACGATCGCACAAAAATAATGGAGATCTAGCAATTGAAAACAGTCAAATACCTAACATAATTCATTGCAATCAGACGAAATATTTATAACTTACCAATGATCGATTGATTCATTATTTGTTGTTTAAAGCCAACTTCCGGAATATTTCGGCTATATCGTGGCGTAATATTAATATGGAGGTAGAGCAGTCATTTAAAATATATGGCTATCTACATATAAACAATTTTCAAAAAAAAACAAAAAGCAAAAAACAACAGAAAAAACAAAAACAAAAAACATTAAATCATATAATTTTGGGTCCGTGTTGTTTACTGTAAACCGGGAAATTTTCGAGCAGTTTTTTTTTTTTCGCGTTTAGAATGGAAGTTCGGGAAGAAAACGGCGCAAATATACTTCTCTATAATTGAAATCAATGGTCAACAATTTGGCAGCGCGATTTCAAAACTGCTCGAACTAAAATCCTGTCATTTTATCGCGAAATAAAGACGGCGCGAAAATTTCTTGGTTTACAGTATCTTTGTGTATGTGTCTTCATTTTTCTTTTCTATGCCGCACTCATGTTGTGTGGTCTCTGTTTCTTTGTTGTGTTCAGTAGACAATTGTTTAAAAATTAATTTCACACAGAAAATTGGCTTAAAACTTCAATTTGATAGTTTCCTATAGACAGTATATTCCAAATTAAATGTGATTTAAAGTCTATTATACGCAGTATATTCCGGGATTCATGTGATAGTAAATCCTTTAACTTGAGATTTACTTGAATCTACTGGTCAGTAAATTGGATGTAAATGTGTCAACTTATTGTGTCCAGTTAACTAGCTATAAACTAGCATCAAATTTAATTTAACATAAAACTGGTTTATTTTTGAAACATGAAAATTATCACCAGTTTTGAACTAATTTAATAAAAATTAAATAAGTAATTTCGTGCTATGAGATTTGTTTGGCCTATTGCCCAATCAGATATGTTTATATATTTAAATTGATAAATTTGTTTCCGCAACATCTTTCGCTTTTAATGGTTTAGTTTATTTCATGGTGTGAGACGACAGCTGTTGAATGAATAGTTTATCATCGAACAACGGACCTTCAACGATGTATCAAATTATATTTTTCATGGCTAAAAAGATGATGATACCTATATTTAAAATCCATATTACAGTTCACTTAAATCTGTCGTTTACATTTTATTTCAATAGGAAGATTCAAATCATCATTATATTTTCTGTGTAATTTTAACACATACTTGTACATTTAGCACATAATTCCTGTTATTGAATAGCATTTATGCAATATATCGTTCATTCAGGTATTTTAAATTTCAGGGGGTGGGAGGGGCGTCAATCGTAGTTTTGATTGTCCACAATGCATTTTACGGATATATTTGACCGTCAAGTCAAGATTGTCGCCAACTTTCATAATTTTCACCAGAAATTGTAGAAAAAAAAATGCATACTAAGAATGTTAAATCCATTAAAATGATAGTTTTAGAAAATAAATTAGTCAATTTTTCCAGGACAATCAATAATGCAAATATAATGACGAAACTTTGGGAAATGCCTATCAATTGTTCTTGGAACGATTGAAGTACTACTTCTTTCTGAAGTCATAGCAAGAGATAAAATAAAAGACATCAGAAGGAGTTTAAGGGTGGCATTTATAATATGTAAATAATTATAAAAGGAAGTATGAATACAAGAGTCTATATATAAAGTGTTATTTCTGAAAAATTACATACATAAAACAGTTAGAGCACATGAGAAAATTCTCTAAAATATAATAAAATAGTCTATAGTTAACTGATCCCCAGTACGTCGGCAACTATTGCTTTCAAATGAGTTAGGAATAAAACTGACCAATCAAGACATGAATTAAATGAATATTTAATTGATGGATATGAATATTTCGTAATAAGACACAAATATACAAAAAAAATAGTTAAAGGTGAAAACATACTTTTTAAATTATTGCAATTGGAGTTGACATATGTGTCAAGGTCTCATGTTCATTTACTCCATATCCTTTCGTAAAATAAAAAAAGGTTTAAAACAAAAATTAAAGCCTTCTTCATTGCTGAGTTTTACCATGAATTTGTAGAAACCTTGTGTCATTTGCAGACTTACAGAGATAAAAAAAATATCCAAAAAAAAATTAAAGTAAAACTGCTACGTCGTTGGACATGCAAAAAAAGGAGAAACTATTTAATTTGACTATAAAATAGAGAACAATTCATTCTCTTTGCTTTTACTTTACGTTATCATAATATAACCATGAAAGGATATGGAGAATGAAAGGCTATGGGATACATGCACATGTGACAAATTCTCTACAAATTCATGGTAAACAAAGCGATGGAACAACGGCTTTTATTGTTGATCTTCATCTTGAGGTCACCATGTGGTCTTCAACAATGCGACTCACTCTTACCCAAAAGTAAGTTAAAAATGGCCTCTAGCAACGGTTTGAACGGAATTCATTGTTAATTGTAGAACAATGTCACATGCATGTCTTATTGAGCTATGGAATTCGAGATCGTCAACAAACAAAGTATTAAGAAGCCATTACCCTTAGTGTCAGCTGTACAACGGTTGCCTGTGATGATGTCTAGTATGCTTTTGACACGGTTTTACAATCTGCCAATCTTTATTGGTGCTCAATGCATTCAGTTTACCAAAATATTCTACACCAATTACTCTTACCATAGACAGGACATTGTTCTGTTTACCGATCGTCTTTGTAAACATACTGAACAATGCAAAAATATTATTCGTTACACCTTGTTTTTCCATAAGATAACTATATTGCAACAATTTTAACACATCATTGAATTTTGACATGAATTGCATGGACACCCGATAGCTACTGTACAGTGACTACACAATCATTCCACCAGCTGCTGACACGAACAGATACGACAAAGTTTAACATCATTTGTTTATACTATCACATACAAATCAAACTTTACAAAATGGTTCATACCAAGTCAGGACTATTGCAGTCGACAATTTTTGCGTCAGTTTTCTGCCTGCTTTGTCTTATCTCACTAGATTTCATATGCAAAGATGATTTAAAAGGATTTTTCGGTAAAGGTGACAATTTGTCCAGGGAATCAAATTCGGTAATTTGCAAATCATCTAATTAAAATTGATTTCTTTCTTTCAGTCATTGGCAAAAATTTCAGAATAGGCATTATGTTGCTCTATAATTCACAAAAAAATAAATGACGCTTTCTTGTAATATTCCCGATTCAAACATTCAGAGTGTAAATGTATTTAACGTATGTTCATTGGTACATTTTGGTATATCTGTCAGATTTTCGGACATAAAATCATCAAACTTTTTGTCACCATAGACCCATTACTTTTTTCATAATTTCATTTTATAAATCTAATGAGGATTATGACAGAATCTCAATTTATTCAACATCCCAGTAGTCAGCACATCTGTGCTGACCCGAAAGCCGACTTCAATTAAATTTGTATAATCTAAATTTTACAAAATTTTGTTTAAAACTAAGGAATATCTCCCTCATGCATAGCTTTGACCTTGGCTGATTTTTGGCTTCTCTGTTTAGATCCCTTTGGTTATTTGTTCTGTATCAGATTTACACGTTTTCTGTCAATGGACTTCCAATTGTTTTGATTTTATCTGCATTGATGAGACATAAATTTTCGAAATGCTAATATACAGATAATAAATTAACAGTAACTTCGGTATTTTGTTATTTATTTCTGCCTCTGCTGATGGACCGTTAGTCCCCGAGGGTATTCACCAACCTAGTAGTCAGTACTTCTGTGGTGACTCGAAAACCGACTTTATTGAAACTTTCAATATCTAAATTTTACAAAATTTGGTTTAAAACTAAGGAGTATCTCCCTTATTCATAACTCTGTCCTTTGCTGAATTTTTGCTTCTCTGTTTACATTTGTTCTCTATCGGATTTACACGTTTTTCGGTTAAAAAACTTTCAAATGTCGTGATTTATTACCTGCACTGATGAGATATTACTTGTCGAAATGCGCATATGCATAAATAAATTTACAGTAACTTCCGTTTTTTTGTTATTTAATCCCTTTTTTCAAATTCATCCATGGTTTATTTTAAACCAATGAAAAATAGAGGAGAATGCAGTTCTTGCTAATTTGTTTTCACATGTATCCCAAAAACGGAAATGGCAACATACAGTTTGAACCAAAAAAGTAATGTACATACCAGGAACAGTGATTTTTTCACTGTCAGTCACTGTAAGATACTGCCGAAGTACTGACAAAAACCTGTAAACTACTGTCCAGAACTGTACAAATCCGGGACAGTCATCAACAGTAATACCCTATTACTGTGATTGACTGTCCCGTACTGTAACAGTAAATAACAGTAAATGACAGTATTTTGTATTACTGTCACGGACTGTCCTCCATTGTTACATCTAATTACAGTTCGCCACACACTGCTATGAATTGATTGATTTACAGAACAAAAAGTCTCATTAAATTTGAATTTTAAAATTTATCTTAAATTAAATGCATATTAAATCTATAGTTTAAGTCGCAAAATGTAAATGTAAATGTAAGTTAACTAGAATTTTATCAACTTTATTTTACATTTAATATCAATTTTCCTTGAAGTTTAGTAAGTGAATTAAATTTTGCTGAAATTTGTGAATTTATTTGTCTAAATAAATGTAGGTTAAACTAGCTTTGAATTATAGATTTATTTAAAGAATAAACTGAAAGTATTCTTATAAACTATAAATCAAATTTGAGTTAAATGCTAGTTTAATATTTCAGTAACTCATTTACTGGCCTCTCACTGATAGTGCCGATGTCTGCTGAAATATATGATGATTCTTGACTAACCCTTCGGGATGTTTTGAGTTTAATTTTTCTTCCGTAGTGCGACATTGTTTTATCAGCAGACTAGGCTCCCTCCTTGAGCTGGCCGGCAGTTTAGCGACAAGCACCCTTTGACCCATCTTTCAAAATTACGTATTGTCATTTTCTCTCCTTTCAAAATTGTGGTCATGGAGCTAGTAGTCTACCTGTCGATGGTTTTATTCTATGTTTATTATACTAAAGGGAAACGGGACAGATAAAGGGGAGGTGTAGGTACCCATAAACCGGTTTAACCCTACCGCTTTCTTTTGCTAGTGCCGGTTCCAAGTCCGGCTGTCCCGAGTTCCTATCGTTGTTTACGTTTGTACTTTCTCTTGTTCGTGTTTTTTATTTGTAGTTCCCTGGCAGATTGTGGCATGTGACTGTAATTTTCAGCCATTGTAGATGTTTCCTGTTATCCCCTTTACTACATTTTCATATAGTGGCAGTATTTGAAATAACTGTGTTCTACTGTGGTGGATTGTGACAGTACATTTCATTACTGTAACAGTATTTTTTTTCCCGTAAATGTGCATTTTATCACTATTTTATTGATAAAAAAAATCTGAAATTTTAGAATAAATTATTTTTTAGCGTTAAATTGTAATAATGTTTACGGAAATCTGAATTTTATAATTGACATATAAAAAAGGCAAAAACCTTTTTTTCTCTAACAAAGTTGCCATCATTAATTTTCAGACTTTTTTGTTCAATTTCCAACAGCAAAATGCAAAATACATACATGTATATATGGTAACATAACTGTGATATACAGAACTACAAATTCAGAAATTCGAATTCCCGTGTTAGAAATACCTGTATTCGCATTTAATTTGCTCATTGAAAAAGGTATTAAAATTGCATTCAATAAACTTATCAGCACCAAGAATAAATAGAAAGCACGTATAGCCTGATGTTTAATTCCTTCTTGTATGTAGTATTTTACGGAAGAAATAAGAACTTACGTTCGTTAAAAAGTAAAAATCGGGATATTCGTCACTCTTGTATGAAATCCTGTACCTTAAGTTATCATATCGCCCTGCTGAACTGTTGAGAAAAGACAAACTTACGTACAGAAATGACATATACCACCAGCTATTATGTGTTAATTTCATCATATAGTTTTTAATTTCTGATGGAATATCTTGTTCAAACAAAACTTTCCACTTATAATTTGAAGGGAAGGGTCGCAAGCGGATAATGTCATGTTAAAACCATAGGTGAATCCAGAGGGGCTCCATGATTGGAATTCCCATCCAAACACCACCCCTTTGTGGAAAAAAGTAAGTATGTGCAGTATTAAGATGAAAATTTATCTATATCCACCAACAAAGAAAGAAATGTTTTCTTCTGAAAATAGCTAGTGAAATACTACAGTATTAGTACACCCTATACTGTTTAAGAAATACAATATACACTGCTTTAGCATCTGCACTGATGAGACATAAGTTGTCGAAATGCGCATATGCAGAAAATGAATTAACAGTTACTTCGGTATTTTTGTAATTAATTAGCATATTGATAAAGAATCAGCATGTTTGTTTCTGCAATCATTCTACAAGGTCAATTAATATCAACATCAAATTCATTCACTCAAGATCAATAAATTCAACCCAGGCCGTCAAATATGTTGCCATATTAATCATCGGGGCCATGAGGACACAGTGAAAGGTAAGGATCTAGAAATATATGTATTTATAAATTGACCCTTATGTAAGTAGCAAAGTATCAGAGTAACGACTCTGTTATGTCTAGTTGCTAATATGAACATACCGGGCATACCTCCTTTATCTGTAGAATAGGTCACAAAGGTAATAATATACAATCTATATGACAACTATACCGCTGCGATCATCTTATAGTCCAGCAATTTTATCACATTTACACTGGGTTTTAAGTAGCTACCAGTATAATGCTTACTCAAGTTATTACCACAAAATCAATTATTTCGATTCAAATAAATGCGTAATTTTTTTTTAAATGCGAAGCCGTGTTATAGGTATGAGCTTTGTAGTGGTATTTGAAAAAAAAATATGGAACTGCCCTGCTATATTTGATAAAAAAAAAATCTATTGACGATTCGACAATTAATAAATAAAATATGATACATGGATGTTTGAATCCTCTCTTAGATAGAGAGCAAGTGGTGTATTATTACTGTTCCGAACCATAAAAAAAGAACACATATGCAATGGTGGGTAACAAGACGTCATGAACAAGGAAAATAAAATAATTCTTTGAGAAATCCAAAAGGGGAGACGATCCGAGCGTTGGGAAGCCTATTTTCTGAAAATATTTTAAATCATACAAACCAATTACCAACTTTCATGGAAAGTGTTATTGTCTATCAGGCATGAGATAGGTTACGTAAATTGCACTAATACTTGTCAGAAAGCAGAAAAAGGCGTGGTAGAGAGGAGAAAGAATAGACGGCAAAAACAAAAAACGAAAACAAAAGAAAAAAGAAAAAAAAACAGAGAGAGAGAGAGAGGCTACAAGAGACAAGGGAAAGATATATCAGTACGCCCCTATGATGTTGGCTTAGGCACCACGAATGATCACATCAATTTTTAGCAAGCAGATTGTAAAGAATAATTTATCTTAAATAGGTAAAAAAATGATGTCCGTTGTATTAAATCTAAACCTCATAAACATCTGTGCAGTTACATTGTGTACGTGACATAGAAAAAATATCTCTGGATCTGTCAATTTTCTTAATTTGAACTTTGAAAAGTTAACCAAAATATCGTCTTGAAGACCCTTTTTGCTGGATTCTTATCGGAACCCCT
>MJUU01026114.1:50150-62427 GCA_002080025.1 Modiolus philippinarum
ATTATCATTAATCTTACATTCCAGTATTTGTCAATCAAACAGCAATCTATGTCTAACAGCCAATGAGAAAAGCCTAAATCTTCATAGTTATTCTATCATATATCTTAAACAGAAAGCTGAAACTTGTCAAAATGGTCAGACGTTTCAATAAATCTGAGAAACATATAAACCGAAATAGAAAGAGATTATTAGAATTGAGAAAAAGAACAAAAATGTCTCAAAAGCTTGAAAAAATTAAAAGGGGCAAAATCTTTTGTCAGAAACTTATCACAAAAAATTCTAACGGGCGACGAAATAACTCTTCTCGCTTAAGGTGTAAAATTTGTCCCAACACCTAATACCATAAGATTAAAGAGAAACATCATGAATGATTTTGAAGAATTAAAACGTAAACTTCGTTGCATATATATGTTTAGAAACAACGAATCCAACTTAATTCATCCATTCTATCTCAAAAGTGGATACAAGCAATCATACTCTTGTGAAACTCTTGAAAATTATCTTTTCGCAACTCAATATGAGTTAAGTAGAGTTGAAATTAAGGCAGTAATACATAATCTAACCGTCAAAGAACGTAAAGCCTTGAAAAACTTGCAAAATTGTCAAGATATTGTTGTAGTAAAAAGTGACAAAACATCAACAATTTGTATACTTGATAAATCAATATACATAAAAGAAGGACAAAGACAATTAGAAAACAAAACATATTACGAAGAAATAAATAAATCAAACATAGAAATCTACACACACAAAAAAAACAACTTATGAACTTATTCCATCCTGGAATGAATCTAAGTATATAGATGAAACAACAAACAAATATTTAATGCAAAATGTATCGAGCAAAAATTTGGGGAAATTTATACTACTGCCAAAAAAAAACACAAAATACCATCTCAAATCCTACACGAAATTGAAGACGATCCATCAAAGATAAATCAGCATGGATTTATAGGTAGACCAACTGTATCATTATGTGGCACACCCTTTCACAACCTGGCACATTTTATTGATCATATATTACTTCCAATTGTTCAAAAACAATACACCTACATTAGAGACACAAAGGACTTTATAAGAAAAATTGAGGGTCTAAAATTAAAACATGATGTAAAATTAGCAGTATTTGATGCAAGCAATATGTATACTAATTTTGAATATCATGAAATCATTGAAGCTGTCAAACAATTGACAGAAAATATTCAAAACCGCAAATATCTTTCCAAAGTTCCACCCATGGATGAAATTATCAAAGCAATAAAAATCATACCAGAAAATAATGAATTTACGTTTAACGGTAAAACATATAGACAAAGAGTGGGAATTCCAATGGGAGGGGCTGCCTCAAGTGAGCATGCCGAGATAATAATGTTTCCAACCCTAGAACAAATTTTATCGAAATTTCCACACAAACATTAAATCATTTATTGTGGAAGATACAGAGATGACGGAATTTTAATCTTTGACGGCACAGAAATAGAGCTGAATATATTATTCAATCTAGCAATTAAAGCCCACAGATATCTTAAATTTACCTACGAAATTTCATCTAAAAACATTATATTCTTAGATACTGAAGTATTAAAGGTGAACGATTTTATTCAAGTGGAACGTTGGATTTTAAAACCTACAGAAAACCAACTGAAACTTTCCAATACCTAGACAGAAACAGTTGTCATCCTAACAGCGTATTTAATGGCTTTATCAACGGTGAAATTAGTCGTCAAAAAAGGAATACCATAGGTGAAAATGAAAGCAATCAATTAATAGATACTTTCAAAGAAAAAATATTGAACAGAAATTACAAAGCTGAAGAAGTTGATGAAGCAATAAATGCCACTTCAAATTTAAACAGGCAAAATCTATTAGTTGATAACGAAAAAGATAAAGGGAAAGTCAATGTATTTATTACAAAATATAATCCTGCTGTGAAACAATTAAAACGAGCTATTAATAAGCATTGCCATTAAATGATAGAAAACGATGATTGTGCAAAAATATTTAAGACCAGACCCATGATTGCATACTCAAGACACAGAAATTTAAAAGAACATTTATCAAAATCATATAAATCATAGAAATATATATAAAAAAAAACTTAACTTGATCACTTAATGGGTAAAATTAATCAAATCATTCAAATAAAGATTATAAACATATGATAAAATCAAAATCAACAAGAATCAATGGATAAATATCTTCAATCTATCCGGTGTACGGTCCAAATTCATTGAAACTAGAACCGTGGTTGACCGCTGACGATCTCCCCCACGTACAAAAATAGGAGTGAAACACTATCATGTTCAACATAAAATCATCTTCTTATTTAAAAAATGATGATGATAAATTCATCTTAGATTTGATTTTTATAATAAAAAAAACAAAACCATCTTTAAACAACACTGTTATAATAATTATCCACAGTTTAACTATGTTAAAAAGAAACAAACTGTGTAAGTATTTAATCTGATCTTATAACCGTATATAAAACAATTTACTTTAATTTAATTAACAAATAAATTGCAAGAATAATCATAAAATCTATACGAAAATCATCAGGAAATGAAAGCGTTAATCACAATTATATTTCGTCATTAATTTATATCAATGAACTTCGAACTGGGTTGGCTTGGATGACCTTTTATATAAATACAAATGCCAATAAAAACAGTGGTACATCGCTGGATCTGCAAAATGTTCCAAAAAACCTCTTTCTAAGCTTTTATCCTCCATCGTGACAGCCGTAATAGAGGACCTTCAAAAATATGTGATACTAGCTTTTCAAGAGGTGGTGTAAATGAAATGTGGATATTAAAAAACGTCAAAGATCTGCTTGACATCCTGCAATCTAGATCATTATTGCATTGTAACAGTATTAAAACATTTGACTTCTCCACACTTAATACTACCATTCCTCATAAGCAGCTAAAATCTTGGCTAAAATATATAATTCATAGATGTTTGTCCCGTAAGAACGGCGAACAAAGATATACGCACATTGTCATAGGCAGAGAACAAGCATACTTTGTGAAATACGACTCAGAATCACAGAAAAAAATACACAGAGGAAGAAGTGATAAAAATGAGTTTATGATCGACAATATATATGTCCATTTTGGAGGACTTGTTTTTCAACACACCATTGGAATTCCAATAGGCACAAACTGTGCACCTCTTTTAGCCGATCTGTTTGAAGCAATATTCCAAAAGCACCAGCATATGGAGTTTACATCTCAAATTTTATTCGCCACTCAAGGGCTTGTGGTCGTTAGCGTGACTTCCATGATAGAGCTCATTTGCTTACGAATAGACTACTTAAGCAAGGGTACGTTACCAAACACTTAAAGACGTTTTACGGTCGATATCACGATCTTGTGGATTGCTATGGGATATCTGTTTCCCAGATGACAACAGATCTTTCCCTTTACAACTAAAGTTTGTTTTTCCTCTATCGGATTTGACTTTACTACCGGTGTTGACATGTTCAACACGGCGGGTGTCTTATAAGAAGCAGGAGTTGCTTACTCTACCGGTACACCTGATCTCTCCCCTGCTTTTTATTGGGTCAGTGTTGTTCACTGGATGTGTGTCTTCATTTTCTTTTTGGTCCCGTACTCAATTGGTGTCCTTGTTTCTTAGTGTTTCCGATGTTGACATTGTCCATGGATTGTTCGTTCTTTTGATTGACGGATCGGTTCTCATTTACTCTGTCCTATAATATTTCCGTTTTGTTTACTAGTTGATGTGGTAGACAAAAAACGACGATTGTGTATTGCCAATATATGTCCTTCGTAGCAGAGACATTTAAACACGTATACTTGTAACTAAAGGCAGTGGCAACCTTTGAATGAAAGTATTGGGAATTTCGTAAAAGTGTTCTGAATCAGTAGAACATAATGAAAGGTTGACAATAAACAATACAAAATAATAGGTTCTTGCGGCGCATGACATGCGCTTGATTTTGAGATACAGGCAATTGAAAATTTGACAGGAAAAGTCCATTTCTAGGTTTTCGATAGGCTTTGTATAGAAATTTATGTCTTAAAAATCGAGTGAAGGAGTAATGTCAATTTCTTGAAATTCTATCCAAAATTCCTTAGAGGTACATGCTTTTAGAATATAACATGAAAAGCGGATGTTTGTGGGCAAAATCCAGGAGTTGGCACATCCCCTTTTCTAGAAAAAGAATTCGTGCAGAAATCATAGACACATATTGACAAAGGAATAAAAAAATAGCCGATATCCCTGTTTATAAAGACTAGATCCACCGTTAAATAGACTCTATAGAAAAATATTTATCAGAGTAAACTCCATTAAAAACGAGGATTAAATCTTCTAGGCTCTCACGAGTATTCCAACAAGAACCCTTAGACAATCCATTCTTTTGTAAATGGTGGTTTGGATTTTAGATTGAGGGATGACCTATGTAAAATCGTAAAAAAAATTTGTGATACAAAAAACTAGAGCCGAAGTCAAAACTCAAATGGCGAAGACGCTTTTCGCCAAGTATATTACACGTTTAATAGATAAATAAAGATATTTATTTATAGAGAGTACCTTATTTGTGTAGGTAAGCGAGTTCAGAGGGTGTCCAGATTTTGACTAACCAACCCCCNCCCCCCCCCCCCCCCCCCCCCAATTGTGGAAAAAATGAAGTATGTACAGAATTTAGGCGAAATTTTAACTATAGCGGCAAAAAAGAGAGAGAAATAAATAGGTTCCTTCTGAAAATTGGTAGTCAAAATACTACAGTATTAATATTCCTTTAATTGTTTAATTAATGCAATGTACACTTGGTTAACTAAATTGTTAGAGTATCGTTTATCGGTCTTCTCCAACTATTAGTTTTTGTATATATTGTACAAGTGTTTAATTTCAACATTAAATACATTCATAAAATATCAATATATATTAAACCCCATCTTGCTGTCAATTATGTTGCCATTTGAATTATCGGGAACATTAGGACGCAGTGAAAGGTAAAGGCTTTAAATTATACGTATTCCTTTACTAACTTAGATTTAATAAGATTAAATTTAAGTTAGTCCGGCATCAGGCATCATTTTAATTTTACACTCGGAATTAAATAAACACCTTTGTAATGCCTACTCAATTTATAACTGCAATATGAATTATTTCCATTCAAATAATGACAAATGACCAATTTCAAAATCGGAGCCTGGATATATAGGCTTGAGCTATGTAATGGTAGTTTTAAAAAATGTAGAACTGCCCCTGTCATATATGGAAAAAATCTTATAACAATTCCACAATATAATAGTTGCAATATTTTACATGAATATTAGAATATGTTTATTCGTATGTTTGGTATATTATAGGGAAAGGGTTAGATAAAGGGGAGGTTTGGGAAACCGGTTTCAAGTCTTAAGTTCCTATTATTGTCTATGTTTGACTTTTGTCTTATACGTGTTTTTCCTGTGTAGTTCCCTAGCAGATTGTGGCATGTAATTATAATTTTCAGCCATTGTAGGCGTTTCCTGTTATCCATTCTGAAAATATTTTAAAATAAACAAAACAATTACCCACTTTTCTAGGAAGTGAAAGTGTCAATCAGACATGAGATAATTAAATAGTTTACCTTAATTGTACATGTACTAGTACCCGTCATGGTGGTTTTGAAGGAGTAAAAGAGAGTGCATGTCCTGGTTTATAAAAGTATCTGTATTTAAAATATCTTTAATTCTATAAGAGACATATGTCTCTGCTTCTATAACTGAGGCGTAGAAAGAGTTAAGGGAGACCAGAAGCCTTGGCGTTGCAGGAGAAACGAAAAAGGGACAAGAAAGGGAGAAAAGAAAGTGAAGGGGAGACCAAGAGAAATGAGACAAGGGCGGGAGAAAGGAGCAAGGAATAGGTGAAAGGAGAAAGACTTCCCTGTCCGCCCCTAATAAATGTTAAGACAAACACATATAAACATCCAAAGAAACATACTGCCGAGTTATATCAAGGAAAATCATATATTATATAACACACATACATGTATGGTCATTTATTAAATAATTAAGCCACAAGTATCAAAGGTTAATCAACGTAATAGTTTCCTTCAATTTTTATTGACATAAATTTCAGAAATGTAAGGTTGTAAAATACTGCACATTTTAACAAAGGTATTTTATCTTTCGGTTAGCATATACATGTAACACAAGAACGTCGAGGAAATGGCGCTTTGGTATAATACTAAATTCAGTCTCCCGTAGACTCCAATGTTAAATTACACATGTGTCAAATTTTGTAAAAACTAGATGGTTTAAACGTACACATTCTAGAGAGAAAATCGGAAAGAAGGAGCTATAATTTTTAAACCAGGCGAGTCCAATTCAGTATTTTTAGAGGCGTTCATAACTACGGATTGTTCATATTTTCTACCGATTTCCAAGTAAAAATATGTACTACGGATCCACATTGCAAATAAACGGTTTATCCATAAAAGAGGAAATAAAACATACCTATTTTCGAAATAGAGGAATCATTGTTAAAGAAAGCTTCCAAGAGATTAACAATGTTCTTTAAAGCATACAGTTGATATAGGTCTCGATCAAAACAATACTGCATTGCTCGTCCACAGGTAGTGGATAGGGGAACGCCCAATCTATGCGGGGCAGTCAAGTCATAAGACGGAAAGCCGGAAGATAAGCCATTTAGACAAACTTGATGTGGAAACGTCAAGTATAGACACCACTGCTATGTTTCTCGTGCAAGAACATACCCACTGGGGTCGTATAGAAGGCTACAAATCCTGTCCCCAACCGTTACTCACATGTTTCAGTTGCAAACAATACTCGCTTTACTAGTTGTCCATTCCTTCGTTCAATCATTTATCCTTTTTCAATATTTGATTTGAATTGACTAATTTGACCCGTTGAAGAGCACGACTCGCTTCGGGTCGAACGGTAAACTTAATTTCCTACCCCTACCATTATTTCCCATTTGGATTGTTCGTTTTGGATTGACGGTTCGGTTCGCACTTAATTTCCAGTAGCAGTAAAGTAGACAGTTCATAACACAGACAGCCTGACCGCAAACCATTGTAGACATCTGTCTAGAGAAATACCACGCCCCATGTATTTCAGAGACC
This sequence comes from Modiolus philippinarum, assembly GCA_002080025.1. Classification (NCBI taxonomy): domain Eukaryota; kingdom Metazoa; phylum Mollusca; class Bivalvia; order Mytilida; family Modiolidae; genus Modiolus; species Modiolus philippinarum. The sequence goes on from MJUU01026114.1 coordinate 57,247, forward strand.
CCTTCTGCCCCATATAGTTCAGAGACCCCTTCTATATTTCTTGAATAAGAGCAGACTCATTAGGGGGCATGGATGGCTAAATTTCCTACCCCTACCCATTTCTCCGATTTTTCAGTGAAAATAAACACTTTGTGCTTCAGTACACTCTTGAAGGAAAATATTTCTTTTGATTCTACAATGGCCGATATTGTACGTTTCCACTCTTCAAACAGTGTTTTGTCATAAACGAGATGGGGTACATGAAAGAATGTTCTTAACAGAATTATACATGTTTGATAAGGGATTCAGAGGCGGCCAATATCGAAAAACGCCTCTGGCTTCGCATCCTAAAAGGGATAACCAAGAACATTCTGGAAAAAAAACGATAAATCATTTTCTGCGGGTGTTACAGAATTCGCATTTGGGCATTGATTTGCCATACCTTGGAGAGTACAGTGCTTGTACAGTAAAACATAACCAATCACACCATTGTACCATGCGCCATACACCATGCACCATTACACCATACACCATGAACCATTACACCATATACCATACACCATCACACCATACACCATTACACCATATACCTTACACCATACACCATGCACCATACACCATGCACTATACACCATACACCATACACTTTACACCTTACTATACACTATGTCCCACGTGCTATGTCCAATACAATGTATTTGCATTTCGGTTTTTATTTTATAGTGGCCGGTGCATACAACAAACATGACAAATGAATTTTATCTTTTTGCAGGGCAAAATGAAGATTTTCAATAAAAATTTGTCGAGATCTCATTTTTCAGTCTCAACTCTTTAATACTTTCCACAAAGCTTGTTATTTACAATCGTGTAAATAAAAAAAAAGGTGATACAGATTTTCGTTTGCCGTATTTTATTTGACTGTTGCTTTTTCTCGCTTTTGAAATGTCTTTTAAAATGTCTTTTAAAATGTCATTTTTTTTATCTTATTTATTAAGTATTCTTTTTATATCTTTCGATTATCGAGCGTACATTAACATATTATTATGAAGGCGGCAAAGGCTTAGGGTTATCATCTTACATCGTCCATAACCTTTTTTTCATACACCAAGCACGATCTTATTTCACGTGCAATGTACATTGTACACGAGAATTTCTATATTTCTTCCGTCAAATAGAACCTATTTCTATTTTTATACACCGTTTAATGATCTACACCTTAAAAACCCTCATTAATCATATAAATAAAGAATTTGAGTACTAGGTGCCATTTACGCAATTTCGCATACTATCGATATCCCTACTGTTGCATATTTTCAGTACTAGATGGCATATCGCATACTATCGATATGCAAACTGTTGCATATTTTAAGTAAATTTATACTAAATTTGAACACTAGATGGCATTTACATCATATGGCATAATATCAATATCGCTATTGTTACATGTTTTTAGTAAATTGGTACCTAATTTGAGTAATAGATGGCATTAACACCATATCGCATGCTATCCATATCCCTATTGTTGCATGTTTTTAGTGTATTTGCACCAAATTTGAGTACTAGATGCCATTTACACCATATCGCATACTATCGATATCCCTATTGTTGCATATTTTCAGTATATATTTATACCAAATTTGAGTACTAGATGCAATTTACACCATATCGCATACTATCTATATCACTATTATTGCATATTTTCATTAAATTTGTGCCACATTTGACTATTAGATGGCATTTACACCATATCCTATAATATCGATATCCCTATTGTTGCATATTTTCAATAAATTTGTACCAAATTTTAGTACTAGATGGCATTTACACCATATCGCATACTATAGATATTTCTATTGTTGCACATTTTCAGTATATTTGTACTAAATTTGAGTACTAGATGACATGTACATCATATCGCATATTTTTGATATCCCTATTGTTGCATATTTTCAGTAAATTTGGACCAAATTTGAGTATAAGATGGCATTTACACCATATCGTATACTATCGATAGCCCTAATGTAGCATATTTTCAGTAAATTTGTACCAAATTTGAGTATTAGATGGCATTTACACCATATCGCATACTATCAATATCCCTATTGTTGCATGTTTTCTGTATATTTGTACCAAAATTTGAGTACTAGATGACATTTACATCATATCTCATACTATCGATATCCTTATTGTTGCATATTTTCAGGAAATTTGTACCAAATTTGAGTGCTAGGTGGCATGTACATCATATTGCATACTATTGACATCCCTTTTGTTGCATATTTTCAGTAAATTTGCACCAAATTTTAGTACTAGATGGCATTTACATCATATCGCATACTATCAATATCCCTATTATTGCATGTTTTCAGTATATTTGTACCAAATTTGAGTGCTAAATGGAATTTACTTCATATCGCTTAATATCGATATCCCTATTGCTGCATATTTTCAGTATATTTGTACCAAATTTGAGTACTAGATGGCATTTACAATATATGGCATTCTATGGATATCCCTATTGTTGCATATTTTCAATAAATTTGTACCAAATTTGAGTAATAAATGACATTTACATCATATGGCACACTATCCATATCCCTATTGTTGCATGTTTTCAGTATATTTGTACCAAATTTGAGTAATGGATGACATTTACATCATATCTCATACTATCGATATCCTTATTGTTGCATATTTTCAGGAAATTTGTACCAAATTTGAGTGCTAGGTGGCATGTACATCATATTGCATGCTATTGACATCCCTATTGTTGCATATTTTCAGTAAATTTGTACCAAATTTTAGTACTAGATGGCATTTACATCATATTGCATAATATCAATATCCCTATTGTTGCATATTTTCAGTATATTTGCACCAAATTTTAGTACTAGATGGCATTTAAACCATATGGCATTGTATCGATATCCCTATTGTTGCATATTTCAGTAGATTTGCACCAAATTTGAGTACTAGATGGCATTTACACCATATGGCATTCTATCGATATCCCTATTGTTGCATATTTTCAGTAAATTTGTACCAAATTTGAGTAATAAATGACATTTACATCATATGGCATACTATCCATATCCCTATTGTTGCATGTTTTCAGTATATTTGTACCAAATTTGAGTAAAAGATGACATTTATATCCCTATTGTTGCATATTTTCGGTAAATTTGTAGCAAATTTGAGTCCTATATGGCATTTACATCATATCGCATACTATCAATATCCGTATTGTTGCATACTGTCAGTATATTTGTACCAAATTTGAGTACTAGACGACATTTACATCATATTGCATACTATCGTTATCCCTGTTGTTGCATATTTTCAGTATATTTGTACCAAATTTGAGTACTAAATGGAATTTACATCATATCATATAATATTGATATCCCCATTGTTGCATATTTTCAGCATATTAGCACCAAATTTGAGTACTATATGGCATTTACACCATATCGCATACTAGCAGTATCCCTATTGTTGCATGTTTTCAGTATATCTATACCAAATTTGGGTACTAGATGGCATTTACATCATATCGGATACTATCGATATCCCTATTTTTGCATGTTTTCAGTATATTTATACCAAATTTGAGTACTATATAGGATTTACATCATATCGCATACAATCTATATCCCTATTGTTGAATATTTTCAGTAAATTTGTACCAAATGTGAGTACTAGATGGGATGTACATCATATTGCATACTATTGATATCCTTATTGTTGCATATTTTCAGTAAATTTGTACCAAATTTTTGTACTACATGGCATTTACACCATATCCTTTACTTTCGATATCCCTATTTTGCATGTTTTCAGTATATTTTTACTGAATTTGAGTACTAAATGGAATTTACATCATATTGTATAATACTGATATCCCCATTGTTGCATATTTTCAGTATATTAGCACAAAATTTGAGTACTAGATGGCATTTACACCATATCACATACTATGTATATCCCTATTGTTGCATGTTTTCATTATATCTATACCAAATTTGAGTACTATATGGCATTTACATCATATCAGATACTATCGATATCCCTATTTTTGCATATTTTCAGTAAATTTCTACTAAATTTGAGTATTAGATGGCATTTACACTATATCAAATACTATCAATATCCCGATTGTTGCATATTTTCAGTATATTTGTACCAAATTTGAGTACTAGATGACATTTACATCATATCGCCTACTATCGTTATTCCCGTTGGTGCATATTTTCAGTAAATTTGTATCTAATTTGAGTACTAGATGGCATGTACATCATTTTGCATAGTATCGATAGCTTTATTGTTGCATATTTTTAGTAAATTTGTACCAAATTTGAGAACTAGATGGCATTAACACCATATCACATACTATCGATATCCCTATTGTTGCATGTTTTCAGTATATCTATTCCAAATTTAGTACTAGATGGCATTTACATCATATCGGATACTATCGATATCCCTATTGTTGCATGTTTTCAGTATATTTATACCAAATTTGAGTACTATATTGCATTTACATCATATCACATACTATCGATATCCCTATTTTTGCATATTTTCAGTAAATTTGTACCAAATTTGAGTATTAGATGGCATTTACACCATATCGCATACTATAAATATCCCTATTGCTGCATATTTTCAGTATATTTGCACCAAATTTGAGTACCAGATGACATTTACACCATGTACTATGGACCTCTACTAGGCATATAGGGGTCACCATCATCAATTATGGTGTTTCCAAGGCCAGTTTCTGTCGTCCTCATTGACACAAACTGCTTCAAACTTTCTATAGTATTAAAGCATTAAACAGAATGAAAAATGCTCAATATATGATGGCAATTCCTGAAATATACATGTATTTGACATTTTTTTATCAAGAACTAAATTACTGATAATGTATTGAATGGTTTTCTTCAATAACAATTGTAAACTAATCACTTATTTACTTTGATCGTTAAAGATAAATTTTGCCATGTTTACTTCGATCATTAATCATGTTAATGAAAAATTTTGACGTGTTGATCAAGAACTTTTGTCTTTGGAGCCCAGCAACAGCTTTTGATATATTAATCCCAACATAAAAAAATAAATGTAATTTCTGTATGCCATCTGTGCTGATCCAGAAATAATGACACGGGAGGGTCGGAAGTTACTTCAGCAAAATGCAGGATA
>MJUU01026114.1:70118-96476 GCA_002080025.1 Modiolus philippinarum
GCTTTCCGGCTACAGGTGTCAGGTCGATCCGGCCCCAAACCAGTCCGGCCCTCAGTCGTTCCGGCCCAAAGTCATTCCGGCCCTAGTATAAATATTACATTATAAACTAGCAAGCGAAAATATATTTGTCACATCGTGTTTTTGTTGAGATAATCGAGAGGTGACTGATGGTGAAAATTGTAAAGTGGTAGAAGTAATTATCAGGTGTCACAATTAGTCGCAATCTTTTCAAGATTTTGAAATCAAATGCGTGAGATTTCCCAAAATTTGTAAAAATAAAAAGATTAAAGGAATTTGCTAAAATTTTAGGATAAAAATGCGTGAGACTTGACAGGCCTGCATGGTCCCATATAACCTAATGACAACATAGCCGTAGTTAGAAATCAAGGGAGGTAATTCAGAACAAATTGAAAAGTGGTCAATTCCATCTAAAAAGCCCCTGTGGCGAGAACTTCTCGCATACCAGTATGCATTTGAATGGGGTAAAAATCTCCCCTTCGAACAATTCCAAGCGGTTAATTTAAAATAATTCATAAGACTAGTTGCTAGCTATTTCACCTCAAAAAAAAAAACCCGCCTGGGCTAACATTGGAATTTGTCAAGAGATTTTTAAACGACTCTTACAAATATCTTCAGTGATGAACCGTTCTGGAGTTCTAACTCTTCTTTTTTCTGCCATCTTCACTTCTCATGGAGATCAAAATATGCGGATAAGGCGTTTTCTCACCGACAATGTCCGATACTCTAGTCCTCAGTCGAAAATCCCGCTAAATGCAAATTAATTGTACGGTTTGATTTGAAAAAGGCGTTTTGATTGGCTGGCGCCATCGGGTTAGATATGTTTTGAAGAATATCACGTAAAACGAATGATGTTTTTATATGCTTATTTAATAAATATTATTTTTAAAAAAATGAAATAAACGGTAATAAACAATAGAAAAAAAGCCATAATCGTTATATATTAAAATTATTGATCAAATCGAATATATAATTAAAAATAAAAAAAAAATTCGTATCGCTATATTTTCGAAAGGTTATTTCCGGTACAACATGGCCGATCGAATTGAAAAACGAAACTACATCACCCATGAAATTCTTGACTATGGTAGTGAAATATTAATACATACAATATTTGAATGCATTGCAATATAAACCTAACATGGCAATTAACATGCATTCAATAAAAACACATGTTTCCTGTGGCAAATAGCAGTTTTTTCCAGTTTTTTTTTGTAGGGGGAATTTGACTGCAACGTTACAAGTCCCCTGTTTATGGTAAAACAATGCGAAGTTCAAATATTTTTGAGGGGGAATCAGATGAAAAAAAGGGGGTCCCCTTTAAAAATTTCCTGGAGACAGTACTGAAATAGACCTGTGCCTTTCGGGTAGCAAATAAAGTTACTTGTGTATCCGGCCTACGCGTAGACCTGAAGTTGAGGATAAAGGTAGCACTAATCAAGAGTTTTCTTCGGTACAGCATAGAGACCAAACCCAGACCTGTCAAATCTTCTTCAACTTACATGAAACTCTTGCATTTTCATGCAGCTTTTATGACATTTTCCTTTGATCTTTTGTATTTTCCCTAATCGTCCTGATGAGCAAATTAAGAAATTTGGATTATAAGGAGTCCACTGAACCGACAAGCAATTTGGCACAATTTATACAGATTTAACTCAATAACTGGTCTGAACTAGGAGTGTAACGATCCATCGCGATACTTTAATTCTCATACGATTCTGGAATCGATACCAAAATCACTTTGACGATTACATTTACGATTCTTACATGTATATATTTCAATGTGCCAATTACCTGAAATTTATGATTTGTAGCATAATGACAACAAATGTTGTGGCTTAAAGCACTGAATTCATTGAATACTACATTTGTAACTGAATCAAACATGTAAATTATGATAACAGTGCACAGTTTTAGTGCTACTAGGTGCATAATAACTTTAAATTTGTTATTTTTTCAATTAAATTTAGCCGTGTTAAGTATTGTGATATGGATCGGATGGTTGATCAAGAATTGTGATATGCATCGGATAGTGTGAAAGTGGAATCTTTACACCCCTAGTCCCAACCAACTTTTACTTGACATTTTCATTCGGACCGGCCTAATTTCAATCAGTGCTAATGAATTCAAATAACCAATTCGTTTCAATCAATGAAGCAATTCGTACAACAATGTTATAATCTTCCTTTAACAAAAGGCAATATTGCACTGAAGAAAACATTTCTTGTTTTGGCAATAAAAGGAGTTAGTAGAAGTACTTTTTTGGTCTTTCTTAGTGTTATTTTCTATAAATCAACAGAACATTTGACAGTTTCTTTGTCATATGATACTTGCACATAGATATCATTTTTCAAACAAATTTTATAAAATTTAAGGGTTTTTTTCCAGGGTGGGGAAAGCAAATTCAAGCATTCATTATGCCCGCAACTAAAAGTTGGGGGGCATATTGTTTTACCCCTGTCCGTTAGTCCATCCGTCCGTCCCACTTTGGGTATGCAGTTTTTCCGGATAACTCCTCGTACAGTTTTAATGCTAGGAACTTTTCACTTTGCAGAATGTTTGTACATTGAAGATGTGCAGATTATCAGGGTTTTGATTTTTATCAATATTTGCCGTTTTGGCAGATAGTTGAACTTTGTCATTTTTTGAGGTATTTGCTTCATAGGGGGTACATGGCTTTTCCGGATAACTCCTCCTACAGTATTAATGCTAGGAAGTTTTCACTTTGCTGGCTCTTTATGCATAAATTGAAGATGTGCATATTTTCTTATTTTTGATTTTTGTCAGTATTTGCTGTTTAGTGGATATGCGGGGACATCGTTCGTGTCTCCCAGACACAATAACATTCTAAGGCAGTCCTTCATTGATGTTCACAATTGCTTGAGAGCGGGGTGCGGGGGCATCAATTTGTCTAGTTAAATATTGTCTGTCATGTCTATTTCAGATGCAGAAAATGTAGTTGAGATAATATCTCATGTGTACACTTTGTTCAATTACTATTATCTAAATTGATGTAAAGTCTAGAACCGAAAGATTTTAATTCCCTCCGTCGTAGTTTTCTCCTTAGGTATATTTGATGTCACTGATTATTCGGATTTCGTTTGGTTTTATGCATTTTAAGCATTTTCTGAACTTGTGGATTTCCTTTGTTTTGGGTTCTGGTGCTGCTGACGGGGAATAAATTTCCGAAATGGCCATGCGGCTCATTAAAATTATTGCAGTTGTGGTTAACATATGTGTTATGGTCTCATGTTCATTTACTCCATATCCTTTCGTAAAATATTGAGTGCATTGATATTGATAACGAAGATAATGATCGAGCTACAGACCAAAATGATTGTGAAAAAACTGAGAATCCTAACATGGAATGTAGTGCAAATGAGGGTAAACATTTATAAATTATTTAAAAAATCACATGACAAACTCATTAACCATAGACTATAAGAGGAGTCCACATGATGAAAACTATTAAAGAAAATGTAAATTTAAGTCTTTATGGTGAAGTTATGAAGAACAAGCCTGATTTAATCATTTATGTATTCATGGCAAATTTTGTTTGTTTATTATTCAATATTGACTTGTAGAACCCAGTCATTTCGTGAGCCCGAAAGCAATTTTAGTGGCCAAAATTGTAGGACTTGTAGCTAGATATGAAGACTGTTTAGAAGTATTAGTTTTTCCCCTTAAAATATATATAAAGATTAAGAAATGTACATGTATATCATTAGTATTAAGGCCATAATAAAATAATTCCTAGATTCTCATCCAACTTTTTGTAAAATTTGGGGCAGGTGGGCGAATTTTATTTTTATTTTTTATCTATTTCAGTGAAAAATTCTATCATTTTAAAAGAAATTGACCAAAATTTTTCAAAAGATGGAAATAAAATTTTTTGAGGTGGCTTAAAAAAATCGGGTCGGGAGGGGATGAGAATCTAGGATATTTTTTATTTTGGCCTAATGACTGTTTTTGGCTACACATTTTCAGAAAAGAAAGGGTACGAAAAAACCGAATTTCATTTGTTGTTCAAAAAATCGTAAGTCAAGAGGGAAAGACACATCTGGACAAACAAAAACAAAGACATCCACAGCGACAAGAACAAAAACGAATATACAAAAACAACAAAAAAACAAAAGTAACATGAGCAACATGGACCCCGCACAAAACACAATAGGGGACATCCAGGTGCTCGGAAGAGTGAGCCATGTCTGCCAGTATATACATGTAGTCACCCACAGTGCTGCCCATGAAATCCTAGGTAAAGTCAAATTTGGTGAGAGGCAATGCTTTTGTCTGGTCCAGGGAAAATATCCGATTTCATTTCGGAAATGGATTTTCCATAACGATCAACCAAGGACTGTTTTGTACACACTTTTTAACATTTCTTTAATCTTATATCCACATTGGGCGGGTGATTTTCAAACTTTTTATCAGATTTATTGTAATTTGTGATGCTTTCAAACCAACCAAACAAGTTATTTTAGGGTTTTCTTTTTCAAACTTACTATTGTAAAATTGAATGTAAAAATTCACAGTTGTTCAAGTGTCTGAACAAATTACAGCCATCAAATTGTCAAGAAAAACTAAAATAGATCAAAGTATGTTGCAAAAACAATTTTCGAAAATCTGACATCGACAAACAATGGCGAAGTAATGAAATGTCAAACAGGAATGTGTGTGCAGAATGTTCCCTTTGGTGTGGCCAACTTATTCCCTGTCATGTTGCTTTAATACACATATAAGCGTTAATGTGATTTTGTATTTTTACATATACAATATTGAAATATGCATCATTGTTATTTTTATCATTTTGTTTCAGATGTGTCCAACCCAAAGAACAGAAAAGTTGATATGATAGGAAGATTACGACCCAAGGAATACAGAAGACAGAAAAAATCCACTCTGCGAAAAGATCTTGCTGTACATGAAGGAGGAAATTTAAAATCAATTGACAGCGTTCTGACAAAATCTTCTAGCACATGCAGTGAATTCAATAAAGAAGAAACTTTTTCAGCGTCAAAAAATGTTTCAGTCAATGAAGCCTCCAAATCAATGTCAGGACAGGAGCCATATGATGTTGTTAACTTTTTAATTGAAGATAGTAGTGTGAATTATGAACACGGTGATATATCAGCTTCCAGTGACGAAAACCTGATCTCTGATGAAAAGTGGAGAGAGTTGGTAGAAATAATTGAAGAACAAGAAAATGTTGAAAATAATACAGAGGTTTACATTGCCGTAAGCCACATCCCGGTCTTAAAAGTGTTTATATGTTTAAAAAGTATTTTGCCGACATCAAATCAGAATTAAAAAAACATTTTTACTGTAAATCATGTATGGCAGAAGTGAAAGAAGATGACATGGTGTGTCCAACTAAAGACTGTCACAATAATTTAAGAGGCACAAAGAATAAAAGTTTTTCATAGAAATCCCATTAGAAACGCAAGTGGAAAAAATCTTGAAAAGACCTGGAATAATGTCTCAGATTAAAGGGAGGTTTTCAAGAAAAAAAAGAATAATAAAGGAGGTAACACCATAGAAGACATATATGATGGAAATATATATAAAACGTTTTCTATTCCCGGAGGCCCCTTGTCAGAACAGTATCCGCACAATATTTCATTTACATGGAACACAGATGGTATAACTGTTTTCAAGAGTTCAAAATTCTCTTTGTGGCCACTCTACCTTATAATTAATGAGCTTCCGTACAAGCAAAGAATGCTCAAGGAAAATATGATATTAACTGGCCTTTGGTTTGGTGATTGTAAACCGTTTATGAGCTCATTCACAAAACCAGTATTGAAATCATTAAGACACTTGGAAACAAATGGGATAGAGTACTATTTAGGGGATGAGAAGATTACAACCAAAGCCTTTTTGATTTGTGGAACTGCAGACTTACCTGCCAAGAGTTTGGTAATGAACTGTAATCATTTCAATGGCCAGTTTAGTTGTATGCGATGTTTGCATTCTGGAGAAACTTTCAAAACAAGCAAAGGTGGTAGTGTGCATGTGTTTCCATATGATGCTTCAAAACCAATGTTCCAAGAAAGAACCTCCGAAAACTCTGTTGTAGATGCTTTAGGTGCAATTGAAAATAAAAAACCTATGAACGGTATACAGGGACCATCTTTCCTAATGGCTTTAAGATCATTTGATTTTGTAAGATCAAATGCTATTGATTGGATGCATTGAGTATTGTTGGGTGTAACAAAACTGTTAACAAAGTTATGGATTCGTGGCACTCACAGTAAGGAAAAGTTTTCCCTATCTTCCTATGTAGATGTCATTGATGAGCGACTATTTAAGATAAAACTGCCAGTTATGATTTCTCGTGTTCCGAGGTCATTATCAAATCACTTTAAATATTGGAAAGCCTCAGAATTAAGATCATGGCTATTTTTCTATTCTTTGCCTATTTTGAATGATTTACTTCAAAAGGAGTATTTGCTGCATTATGCCTGTTTTGTACAAGGAATTTTTCTGTTGTCTACTGACTGTATATCACAGTCTGATATTCGGAAAAGTTTCTCCTTGTTGTCATATTTTGTTCATATTTTTCTTCACTTTATGGTGAGCGATATGTTACTCTAAATATGCATTCTCTTCTACACCTTCCAAAGTGCGTTGAAGATCTTGGACCCTTGTGGGTATATTCATGTTTCCCATTTGAAAACATAAATGGATTACTAATGCAACTATTTCATGGTACACAAAATGTGGAAATGCAAATACTAAGTGGCATAAACATAGTTCAAAACATGTCAGATATGGTGAATGAACTTAAAGATGATCACTTGTTAAGTTTTGCAGACAAGCTAAGGCACAAATCAAAGAGGAATTCAGTCGACGTTGGAATTAGTTCCGGTGCACTGCCATTAGGAAACGGTACTAAAATTATCTTAAGTGAAGATTTGTTCTACCAATTGGTAACAAAATGTGGATTTTATCCAACTCAAATCCTTAGTTTCAAGAGAATTTTACTCCGAGGTATGACAATTCATTCCACTTCTTATTCAAGAGTGGAGGTCAGGAATACATTTACAGTGAAGTATTTCGATTCTTTTGAACACAAGTCAAGATATGGTGCCATCGATTACTTCATCCTTGTTGAGAAATATCAGTGTGTTAGAGATCTATGTTCCTGTAGTGCATTGTTGATGGCAGCAAGTCGTGATTTGGAATGTACGGGACATGAAATAGTTGAATCCAATTTTTTGGGAGTTGATGTCCAACATATTATATTGGTTAAATCTACTAAAAATATTTCACTGTTTGATGTTCAGAAATTGATTGATGTGGTTGTTTGTGTAAATTTTAGCACTGATAATGAAAAGTTCTATGTGTGTGAGTTTCCATCACTCAAAGAATGTGATTAATGAAGCTGAATTTTTCAAGAAAGTAGAAAATGTTTATTATTGTAGCATATGTCCCATATTGTATGCCTATATATGTATACATTGTTCATGCTCATTTTGTTACTTGAAAATTTATACATGGGTAAACTAATTGATGAATGAAAGCAATAGTAAAATTATTAAAATTCACAAATATTATTAAATAACCATGATAACAGAACTTTATTTGTGTCCATTTTGGAAAGAAAGTGACTGTAGTCACAGAAAATGTGACATTTGGAATTGCTTTCCAGATGTTAGTTTCAACATTTTTCACAATTAATTTAGAGTTCCAATGTATCTTTGAAAACTGGCAAAACCCTTTAATATAATTTTGTGATTCAACCCTTTAAAATTTCTCAAACGCATGTAAAATCCTCAAATTTTTGTCCATTGAGAAATAAGCAAATGTATGTTAGATTAATTTTGTAGGTTTTAGGGTCGCCTGACAATGAACCATGCGGTCTTATGCCATCACTTACGCACCGGCCCTCATTTTTTTGTCCATCGCAAACTTTCCCAAAATATTCTCCTCTGAAACAGCTGAACTTGAAGCGGCAGATACATATGTATCAACAGTCTGATTGGGTAAAACTTTACACTCTATAGAGCATAATGAGATTTTCCTGTGTGCAATTTTTTTGCTGTATACATGTATGTTTACCAACCTTAGATACAATGTATGTTGTCCTTGAATTGTCAATTTCAGAAAGTTTTCTTTTTCAAAGCTATTTTTGTGGTCATGGTAGTAATGAAAGAAACTGATAATTCAATGCAAGAATAAAAGTTGCTTAGCTTACATGTACTAAAATCTGTCTGTGCAAAACTTTGTTTCAATTGCAAATCCAATGTAGTATACAGTGATTGCCCTGGAAATGTCAATTTTTGCAATGTTTTTATGCCCCACCAACTTTATTGGGGGCATATAGTTTTTAACGGTCTGTTCGTTCATTCGTTCATCCGTCACACTTCAGGTTTACCTTTGCATTTAAGTGAATTTCTTGGAAACCGTAAGTCGGATCTTCATGAAAATTTGTGTACTTATTCATCATACTAAGGACAACACATCCAAACCAAAGTTGTGCACCTCCATCAAGTACAGGGGTTTACCTGGGAATTTTAGGAACATTTTGATCGGAAAATTGGTCCTTTGGGAATCAAAATTAGGGGGTTAAATTCAAAATTTTGGAAATTTCGATGATTTGGAAATAATTCTCATTGGGAAAGGGCCCTTTTAATGGACCCTATGGAATGCTAGAAAAATCCATGACGTATGCCAGTAGGACATGAATGTCGTTCTGACAGTCTTGTTTTTGTTTTTTTAAGCTTTTACTATGAAAATGAAACGAAACTGAAATCAATATAAGAAAAAAAGGAGTTGCTAAGTTTTAGAGTAATTTTACTAAGATATGTCACTACTCAAAATTGCATTGCAATCAGTTGCAACATATGTGCATCATGTATTCGAGTAATTGTCCTTAAATGTCTGTTGTTGCAAATTTAATTTTTTGAAGCTACTCTTGTAAAAATAAAACATGTAAAAGGAGATAAAAAATTTGTGTATGAATAAAAGTTGAGAGGAAGACATTACATTGTATATCAATTATCAAATTAATATCATTAATATTTACTTTTTAGCTCACCTGGGTATTGTCATTACTTTGCGTATGTTGTCGTCTGCTTACTTTTTAAAGAAATTTTCTCCTCTGAAACTACTGGAAGGGCTTTGAAAATACTTACAAAAATGTAACTTGGTCACAATTATCCTTAGGGTCTCTACTTTCAAATTTGTATCAATTATGACCACTGGCCACCTTTCCTGAGACAACAGTGTTTTGCTAAAAACGAAGGCAGATATCTGATATATTGTAACAGATGGTAAAAATTTTCAGCACAATGAGCAAATTGTCGTAAAGATCCCTTAACTGAGTTAGTTTGAGTTATTGCCCTTGAATAGTCAGTTTTTGCAAATTTTTGTTTTTCAAAGCTATTATTATGAGAATGAAAAGAGATAATTAATCACTTGAAGAACAAAAGTTGTTCAGATAACTTAGATCATCATTGTGCAAAATTTGTTTTCAATCAGACACCTATATTGGAGTTATAGTCCCTCAAATGCCAATTTTAGCCAGTTTTCGTATTTGGTTAATATTTTTGAGAGAATGAAAGGAGATAAATTAATAACCACTATGGGAATGAAATTTATTCAGCTGACTGGCATCTATCATTGTGGAAATTGTTTTTTCAATGTTACAGCCTACATTTAAACTTAATGTTCCAGGTGAGTGATGCATGCTCTTTAAGAGCCTCTTGTTAACACTGTAATCATGGTGTATTTTTTTATCAAAAAGTTTTGTACTTTTGTATTGCACACAAACATGTATCCATGTATGTTCAGATGTTTGATTTGAAAGTTTCTGAAATTTCCTGTATTATTGCAAATAAATTTTAGTAAAGCATACAGATATGTATTCATGTACGTTTGGTTGAAAGTTTTCTGCAATAACATGTATTATTGTGAATAATTTTTATGCCCCGCCCACGATTGTGGAAGGGGCATATAGTGTTACCCTTGTCCGTCCGTCCGTACATCCGAACTGTGGTTAAGTTTTGCCTTAAAGTCCATTTCTCTGGAACTAAGCATAGTATATTCATGAAACTTCATTAGTGGATGTGTCTTGGATAGTACTGAGCAGCCATGCAGTAATTGGGTCATTATGACCTACATTTCACGCTTGAGCGACTCTGGTTAAGTTTATGGTTAAAGTCCATTTCTCTGGAATTGAACATAGTATATTCATGAAACTTCACCAGTGGATGCGTCTTGGATAGTGCTGAGCAGTCATGCAATAATTTGGTCATTATGACCTACATTTTATGCTTCAGCAACTCTGGTTAAGTTTTGTGTTAAAGTCCATTTCTCTGGAACTAAGCATAGTGTATTCATGAAACTTCATCAGTCGATGCGTCTTGTATAGTACTGAGCAGTCATGCAATAATTGGGTCATTATGACCTACGTTTTACGCTTGAGTGACTCTGGTTACGTTTTGCTTTAAAGTTAATTTCTCTGGAACTAAGCATATAGTATAGTCATGAAACTTCATCAGTGCATGCATCTTGGATAGTACTGAGCAGTCATGCAGTAATTTGGTCATTATGACCTACATTTTATGCTTGAGCGACTCTCGCAAAGTTTTGCGTTAAAGTTGTTTTCTCTGGAACTTAGCATAGAATATTTATGAAACTTCATCAGTGGATGCATCTTGTATAGTACTGAGCAGTCATACAATAATTGGTCATAATGACCTACATTTTAGGGCGGGGCATCCGTGTCTTACAGACACAGTTTCTAGTTTTATTCTGAAGTTTCCTGCAATGATACTGTAGAAAAGGAGAGGATATGGGGATGTTTGCACATGTACATTCATAAAATTTATTATGAAGTTTCTTGTGATGATACTGCGAACATCGGTTTTACCTAAAGATTGCAGTAATCATGCTGCGAACACATATTTGAGTTTAAAGTTTCCAGCGATCATACTGCGAACATTAATAAAATCTTAATGTTTCTTTTGATTGTTCTGCGACTATTTATCTAACAAAACGTTTTCTGTAAGCATGCTGCGAACAAATTCGGTTCCTGCAATTTTTCTGCGAATACTTTTATATGTTTGCGGCACATTTGCGGCTATATGCAAATACCTGCGAACAACATTATTTGTTTCCAGCGAACACTTTTGTTTGCAGCACGCTTGCAGCAGACTTGCTGCAAGTGTGCTGCAACATGTATGTTGCCTATGGGAGAGTGAACTTGTGACCATTTTCAAGTGCACTTGAAAAGAAGATGCGATCGCGGGGGTGATCGCAAAGTGCACTTGAAGTGAACTTCGTGGCCGCTTTGGATTGTTCTTAACGATTGGTCAGTTCAGACACGTGATATTAGTATGACGAAATTAACTTAAAGCAAAAAGAATGAAAACTCGACGAGTTCATTTTCTTTTTAATATATTTTTGATAATAAATTAAAACCAAAATGCTATATAAATTATAGCGTTCTTTTGGTTTATTTATACATTCCATGCTTACGTCACATTATATTCTAAATAAATCTTTCAAAAAGGGGTACTTTATCGAGGCCTATGTTCATGCTGGAGACATAAAATTCATATGTAATTTCAAACAAACCTTTTCACAATACCAAATTTATGCATCTTTTGTCATAAATGACCTCAAAAGTGGGAGATATTATTTGTTAATGCTTTAATATTTCAATTGTCGCGACACAACATTTATATGTATGTCTCTAAAAATTACCTTATAAGATTGAAATATTTTGCATTTTAGCTTTTTTCCATTCTCACATTACCTAAATTTATACATCTTTTGTCAAAAATTACCTCAAAAGTGGAAGAAATTATATATTGGTGCTTATTTCAAATGTCGCGACACAACATTTATATGTATTTTCCCCCAAATTACCTTATCAGATTGAAATATTTTGCATTTTAACTTTTTTTCTTTCTCGCGATACCAAATTTATACATCTTTTGTCAAAAATGACCTCAAAAGTGGGAGATATTATGTGCTGGTGCTTATTTCAATTGTTGCGACACAATATTTATGTGTCTATTTTTCCCAGAATCACCTTATAAGATTGAAATATTTTGCATATTACCTTTTTACATTTCTTACAATACGAAATTTATACATCTTTTGTCAAAAAAGGTACTCCAAAGTGGGAGATATTTTATGTTGGTGCTTGTTTAAATTGTTGCGACACAACATTTATATGTATTTTTCCCAAAAATACCTTATATGATTGAAATATTTTGCATTTTAACTTTTTTCCTTTCTCGCAATACCAAATTTATACATTCTTTCCTTTTCGTATCTTTTGTCAAAAATGACCTCAAAAGTGGGAGATATTATTTGTCAGTGCTTATTTCAATTGTCATGACACAACATTTACCTTGTAAGATTGAAATATTTTGCAGTTTAGTTTTTTTCCTTTCTTGTGATACCAAATTTATACCATGTTGTATACAATTTATACAATTTATATGTTAAAAATGACCTCAGAAGTGGGAGATATTTTATGTCGAAGCTTATTTCAATTGTCACGACACAACATTTTCATGTATTTTTTTCCTAAGTTACCTTATCAGACTGAAATATTTTGCATTTTAGCTATTTTCCTTTCTCTCGATACAAAATTTATGCATCTTTTGTCTAAAATGAATCCAAAAGTGGGAGATATTATCTGTTGGTGCTTATTTCAATTGTCACGACACAACATTTTTATGTATTTTTCCCCAAATTACCTTGTAGGACTGAAATATTTTGCATTCTAGCTATTTTCCATTCTCACGATACGGAATTGTTGCATCTTTTGTCAAAAATAAATCCAAAAGTGGGAGATATTATATGTTGGTGCTTATTTCAATTGTCACGACACAATATTTTTATGTATTTTTCCCCAAATTACCTTGTAAGACTGAAATGTTTTGCATTTTAGCTTTTTTCCTTCTCGCGATAACGAATTGTTGCTTCTTTGGTCAAGAATGAATCCAAAAGTGGGAGATATTATATGTTGGTGCTTATTTCAATTGTTGCGACACAACATTTATATGTATTTTTCCCAATATTACCTTATAAGATTGAAATATTTTGCATTTTAGCTTTTTTCCTGTCTCGCGATACCAAATTTATACATCATTTGTTTAAAAGTACCTCAAAAGTGAAAGATATTATATGTCGGTGCTTATTTCAATTGTCGCGACGCAACATTTATATGTATTTTTTTCCTAAATTGCCTTATAAGACTGAAATATTTGCATTTTAGCTGTTTTCCTTTCTTGCGATATCAAACTGATGCATCCTTTGTCAAAAATGAATCCAAAAGTGGGAGATATTATATGTTGGTGCTTATTTCAATTGTCGCGACACAACATTTATATGTATTTTTCCCAAAATAATTATATATAGGATGTGATAAAGTAAAATATTTTAAAAAATGAATTATTTTGGTCGTTTGTAAAGATTTAGTATAAACCGCATAGTGAAAACTTGACTTTTCAAACATATTTATATAAAGATTCACAAAAAGATATATTGCGACATATAAAACTTCTGAAATGGTATGATAAAGTAAAATATTTAAAAAAAGTGAAATATTTTGGTCATTTGTAGGATTTAGTATAAACCTGACTTTTCAAACATATTTATGTAAAGATTTACAAAAAGCAATATCACAATTGGGACTAATATAACATATCATATTAGTCCCAGATCACAACATATAAAACTACTTCAAAAGGATATGATGAAATAAAATATTTTAAAAAATGACTTATTTTTGGTCATTTGTAAAGATTTAGCATAAATCACATAATGAAAACCTGACTTTTTGTCATTTGTTAAGATTGGGTTAATGGGGTGTACGCGGGAAGTGCGGCTTGCCATTTCAAGCGAGAGGGAACGGGATTGAGGCAATAAAATCGTTGAAAAACGGACCTGAAAACGGGAAAAGGGTGTCGAGCATTGGAAATTGAACCTGTGAAACGAAAATAGTGACCTCTTTCAAAAGTCTTTGTAAAATATTACCCGCGACTTTGGAACAGAAAATCGGCAAAAATACGCATTTCGGGAAACGGATCTACAAACTGTATAGTATATTTTCTCCGACCGATGAATAGAATTAGCCTCTAAAGTGTATTTGATCAAATCATAAAATGCTGAATTTCGAACTGTTGTCTGACTGGAATACACGTTCTGATAATTCTACACGTCTGTTTTCATTTTTTGTAGAGGGAAAATATTATCTGATATGTTTTATATTCTATATATAATTGCATTGGTATTTTTTTTTTGCATTTGCTTATCCAAAAGAACGCTACGTGGAAATAAATTCTTATAACCTCAGCTATCGCTTAAAATGCGATCTAACTGAGATAACCTCGTTTTGAGTAGTGATCCTCACGACAGCTTTCAAGTGCACTTGAAGTTCACTAGTGAACGCGAAAATACTTGTCCTGGAATAGCTACCTATTCCAAAAAAGTGAACTTCGCGACAGCTAAGAGAACGCGAAGTGCACTTGGAAAGGGAACTTCAAGTTCACTTTAAGTGCACTTTTTGGAACGTTTTGCTGCACCCATCTGTAGTTACATAAGGGTTAGCGTTTTTTATTATTAGTTACATAAGGCTAAGGGTTACAATTATATACATTAAGTTATGGTTATTGCAAGTTACATTAGGCTTAGGGTTACAATTACATTACATACATTAGGGTTAGGGTTATTGTTAGTAAAATAAAGCTCAGGGTTACAATTATATACAATAGGGTTAGTTTTATTGTTTGTTTGTTTAGGCTTAGGATTACAGTTATATAGATTAGTGTTAGGGTTATTGTTAGTTACATAAGACTTAGGATTAAAATTATATACATCAGGGTTATGGTAATTGTTAGTTACATAAGGCCTAGGGTTACAATTATATGCATTAAAGTAATGGTTACACATATTTACATAAGAGCTAGGGTTTTTGTAAGTTAAATAAGCCTAAGCGCTACAATTATATACATAAGGTTTAGGGTTTCAAATGGTCTAGCATTATAGTTAGGGCTAGATTTATATGTAGCTATATATATTAGGTGAGAGGTGCAGTTGTATATATTAGTAATAAGTTCAAACTGATATTCATTACGCTTATGGTTATAGTAGTTACAATAGGGTAAGGGTTACAATTATATATATAAGGGTTAGGTTAACACATAGTTTCATTCGGTTCTAACATTTTTGGTTATAATTACACATTAAGGTTAGGGTTAGATATAGTTACATTAGGTTCAGGGTTTAACATAGTCACTTTAGGCTTGGGATTACACATTGTTACAATGAGGTAAGTGTTACATGAAGTTATATAAGGTTACGAATACACATAGTTATATTAGGGTTAGGGCTACACATAGTTACATTGGGGTAAGGATTATAGTCAATTAGATAAGGCTTAGGGTTACAATTATATATATTAGGGTAAGAGTTATACATAGTTACATTAGGATTAGATTTACACATAGTAACATATGGTTAGCATTTTTTTAGTTACATAAGGCTTAGGGTTTCAATTTATATATAAGGGTTATTGTTTGTTACATAAGGCTTAGGATTACAATTATATACATTAGGATTAGGGCTTTTATTAGTTACATTAGGCTTATGGTTACAATTATATACATAAGGGTTAGGGCTATTATTAGTTACATTAGGCTTATGGTTACAATTATATACATAAGGGTTAGGGCTATTATTAGTTACATAAGGCATAGGATTACAATTATATACATTAGGATTAGGTTTACACATAGTAACGAAAGGGTTAGCGTTTTTTAAGTTACATAAGGCTTAGGGTTTCAATTTATATATTAGGGTTAGGGTTATTTTAAGTTACATAAGGCTTATGGTTACAATTATATACATTAGGGTTATGGTTTTATTAGTTAAATAAGGCTTAGGGTTACAATTACATACATTAGGATTAGGGTTATTGTTAGTTATATAAAGCTCAGGGTTACAATTATATACATTAGGGTTAGGTTTATTGTCTGTTTCTTAAGGCTTAGGGTTACAGTTATATAGATTAGTGTTGGTGTTATTGTTAGTTACATAAGACATAGGGTTGCAATTATATACATTAGGGTTATGGTAATTGTTAGTTAAATAAAGCCTAGGGTTACAATTATATGCATTATGGTAATGGTTATATAAAGTTACATAAAAGTTAGGCCTTTTTAAGTTAAATAAGCCTAAATATTAGGGTTATTGTTAATAACATAAGGCTTAGGATTACAATTATATGCATTAAGGTTAGGGTTACACATAGTTACATAAGTTTTTAGGTTGCAGATAGTTACATTAGGGTTAGGGCTACACATTTGAGGAAGGGTTAAACATAGTTACATTAGAGTTAGAGGTTAACTACATTAAGGTTACGGTTACACATTGTTATATTATGGTTAGGGTTACGCGTAGTTACATTAGCGTAATGGTTACACATAGTTATATTAGGGGAAGGGTTACATAAGTGTTAGGGTTATAGAGAGTTAATTTTGTTTGGAACGATAGTCGAGTTTACTCTTCCGGGGCAAATAACTAAATACCGAAGTTACTGTGAATTTACTTTCTGCATATGCGCATTTCGACAACTTATTTCTCTTCAGTGCAGATAAAATCTAAACGTTTGGAAGACCATAAACTCAAAGATGATTAAAAACTGATAGAGAACAAATAACCAAAGTGATCTAAATGTAAAGCCAAAACCAGCTAAGGACAGAGCTTTGCACGAGGGAGATACTCCTTAGTTTTCAATAAAATTTACAAAATTTTAGATATTGTAAGGTTTCAAATATAATCGGCTTTCGGGTCAGCACAGAAGTACTGACTGCTGGGCTGGTGAATACCCTCGGGGATGATACTTCTAGTTTTTAAACGGTTCACACTGTTACTGCCTTAGTTTTGTTGTGTACTTGAAGGTTTATGTTCATTTGTTTTGTGGTTTTAAGATTGTCTCATTTTTTGTAAAAAATATGAATAGTTTTTTTTTAACTTATGATTTGTGAATTCCCCCTTTCCCCTGTTGTTGCGTTAATTGTTTGAGGAGTGATTGAATAATGCTCTAAAGGAATCATGAATACGACTATAATACAATATATGTGGTATCACGGGTTTCCAGTTATGCATTTTTTATATATGTTCAAACATGGGTTGACTATGCGAATTAAGACTTTGGCCATGTTTATGAGAGACTCGTAAGAAAATAGTATACGTGTTAGCCCAAAATATCTTGAAATTAAAATACCAAAATGTTCCTCCTTTGCTTGCAGGATTAAGTATAACAATTTGTGCATTTCATCACGGTAAGTGACTTTATCTAATAAAGATCTGCATTAATTAAATGTAGGTAGCATTTACAAGATTTAAGATTTATGTGATAAAGTTTTCCATGTTAATCATCAAAGTATTTCTCTGTTTTAGTAGTATTTACAATTATAAGAATCGATAAAGAGTTACTTTGCATATAGTTATACTACACTTAAGATTTGATTTTCGAATTTTTCGTGCAATATTAAGTAGTTGTGAATTGTATTCTACAACTAATGAAATTTGGATTCAGATTTGTAATTAAGCATTAAAGTTTAAAAGAAATAAATTTATTTAATCCTGTTCTTTTACTTGTAGTTATTAATAAAATCCTGAAAATTCACAACACATACTATAAAATGCATCTGAGAGAACTCTCCCTTAAGAGTTAATGTTACAATTTCTAGAGTAAACAACACTTTCTCAATCGTTCTATTTTCCGTTTTCACTTGAAATCTATGTTTTGCAATTTCCCTTGTACATGTAGTCTTAAAAATATATGGCCGTTTTCTGATCCTCGATAAAAAACACGGTCTGCCATTATAACATCATCTACACAATTCAAAGTTTCTCTGCTAGGTATTGAGATTACCGTTTCATCAAAGTTGCACAGTGAACTGTATTTTTTATAAAGCATGTTTTCCAGGAGTAACCTTTCGTCAGCACCATAACATTCAAAAACAATACTGAAATGCATAACCCCAAAACAGTCAGACAAAAGAACTGATTTACAAAAATATCGAAAAAGGAAGCCAAATTCAATACCTTCAAATACGTCAAAAATACAATCAATGCACCATTTTTACTGATAGCTAACAAAAAATACTAGTTTTGGCCTTTGTTAGATTAAAAGCAATTTCACTGTTTTCTGCAGTTCTTGAACTGCTCGATGAATAGCACTGTGCGTTCTATAATGCATTTTTTTAAACTTCTTCAAAGACTTTTGCAGATATTTCCAATTATCAAAACAACCAAGAAACAATTTGCAGTTCGTTCATCCTAGTATACATATATTGTATCCACGTTAAAACTATACGGGAAACTACTTATACCAAATCCATGACAAAAGTTTTGTCTTAAATAGTCTGATTAGAGTTCAAAAAGGATTATTCACCTGTGCAAGATTTTGATTTGATCCGGGTCTATTGTCATGGAATCTTTGGTCTGCTCAGTCATTATATTAGTACAGAACTTTATTTCCTGACTGACTAAGCTAACTCCACAAACACATTAACTGTTGCAATGTAAGGTCATAATAAAGCTAAATAAATATTTTTTAAAATCATGTTTTCAATAATTCTAATTGTTTGTAGGTTGGGATTTTCTTCTACGATTTGGTAAAAAAAAACACTTTACTATCTAATTTAATGTTTGTTGACGATCCATTCCTTCAAATAAAAACGGCAAGTTTTAGTCATTTCAATTTCAATTTCGCAAAGACTTCCGCACAAATAACTGATAGTGGTCGTTTTGAACTAAATATGAAGTATGAGCAAAATTCATTGTTTCAGAACTTACGAGGACTCCAAAATGTAGAAAACAGCCATTGCCTGATTTAGCCATGCACTTGATGAGAATTTGGGTCAAGTGCATTTAATCTTTATCCTTTCATATAACATTCATGAAGATTAGTGTGTATTGGTTAGTCACCAATTCGTACGTAACAACATCAGAGTAATTTGTATGTTACTTCACATATAAATGTGAAAGTGAATTAAATAATCACAAAACAAAGAGAACATTATGATTATGGCATGATTTGAGAGAATTTTAACTATGGAGTAAGTGGAGAACATTCAGAATATGGAATAAGAAAAGAACATTATGACTATGGAATAAGTAGAGAACATTATGACTGTGGAATAAGTAGAGAACGATATGACTATGAAATAAGTAAACAATATTATGACTAAGGAATAAGTAGTGAACAATATGGCTATGGATTATGACTATGGAATGAGTAGAGAACATTTTGACTATGGAATATGTAAAGAACATTATGACTATGGAATAAGTAAAGAACATTATGACTATGGAATATGTAAAGAACATTATGGCTATGGAATAAGTAAAGAACATAATGACTAATTAATAAGTAATAAGTAGAGAACATCATGACTATGGAATAAGTAGTGAACAATACCTGCATGACTATGGAATAAATAAAGAACATGTTACAATGGAATAAGTAGAGAACATTATGACCATGGAATAAGTAGAGAACAGACATGTATGCCAATGGAATAAGTATAGAACATTACGCCTATGTAATATGTAGATCATCATGACTATGAAATAAGTAGAGAACAAAAATGTATGATTATGGAATAAGTATAGAGCATTACGACTATGTAATAAGTAGATCATCATGACTATGGAATACGCAGAGAACAATGTGATTATGGAATTAGTAGAGAACATTATGACTATGAAATAAGTAGAGAACATTAGGACTATGGAATAAGTAGAGAAAGTTATGAATAAGGAATGAGAATGGAACATTATGAATATGTAATAAGCAAAGAACGTTATGACTAAGGAATAAAAATGGAACATTTTGAGTATGGGTAAGCAGAGAACATTTTGACTATGGAATAAGTAGAGAACATTATGACTATGGAATAAGTAAAGAACATTATGACCATGGAATAAGTAGAGAAAAAAATGTATGACTATTGAACAAGTATAGAACATTACGACTATGTAATAAGTAGATCATCATGACTATTGAATAAGTAGAGAACGTTATAATTAATGAATAAGAATGGAACATCATGACTATGTTATAAGCGAAGAACGTTATGACTAAGGAATTAGAAAGGAACATTTTGACTATGGATAAGCAGAGAACATTATGACTATGGAATAAGTAGAAAAAAATTGTGACTGTGGAATAAGTAGAGACAATAATGACTATGAAATAAGTAGAAACATTATGACTATGGAATAAGAACAGAACATTATGACTATGGAATGAGTAGAGAACATTAGGAATATGGAATAAGTAACATTAAGAATATGGAATAAGTAAATATCAATATGACTTTGGAATAAGTAGAGAACATTATGACTATGGAATAAGTAGAGAACATTTTGACTATGGAAAAAGTAGAGAACATTATGACTATGGAATAAGTAGAGAACAATACATGTATGACTATGAAAAGAAAAGAACATTATGACTTTGGAATGAGTAAAGAATATTATGACTATCGAATAAGTAGAGAACATAAAGACTATGTAATCAGTAGAAAGCATTATGACTATTGAATAAGTAGAGAACATTTTGACAATGGAATGAGTATGTAGAGATAAAATGTACATCAAGGATCAAACGTCAATCTTATGTTCTCGTATAGAAAGAATCGTACACAGTAAATTAAAAAAAAACAATCTGAAAATGAAAAGAAGAAAAACAAAATAATAAAAAAAAAACAAAAACAAAAAAAAAACCCCAAATACAAAATAGGTAAATACATAAAAATTATAAACAAAAACAAATCAAAACAAGAAATAAGTTTAAACATAATAATAACATAAACCAAAATAAATGTTTTTACTTATATTAGATTCCTGTGAATGATATAACAAGTTTACATTTTGAAACAGTTGTTGCTAGAATAGGATCAAGGTGTTCATTTTCCTCAAAAAGGGGTTCTTGAAATCTAATGAATTGCACGACTTCTCTCTAAGTATAAGACTTGTGTGTATAACTGAAGTGCTTGGTTGTACCTTTTACATGCAAATTGTCCATTTCAAACAATGAATGTTACTTAAATAGAGCTGCTGACCTTCAGCTTTGGTTTATTTTTGTGTGCATGTTTTAATTTATTTTTATTTATCAATTTCTTTTTGCTGGACGCTTAGGCCTTAATTCAATGAACATATTTCTATTGTTCTTATACGTTTTATATATTCATTTTCAACAAAATGATTTCTTGTCACTCATAAGTTAAGTAAAATAGATATATAGTAATCAATACATATTACATCATTGATAAACCATCGAGAACAGCTTGTTTAATCGCTGATGGTTATAAACCAGTGTGGTAATATTGTTCTAAGTTCTTTCATAATTAAAAAAATGCAATATAATAGACACAAAAAGCTTTGCTTTCTGACTTATTAGGTCTACCTTCCACGAAGAATAGAAAATTTGACTGAACGCTTTTTTGATCCAAGGAAAGATCTATTAATCTATTGATACTTTAAGATAATGACGTAATTTTCGTAGCAATACATTCTAGTCACATGACTGAAATAGGCATATAAATAGTAAATTCCCACTATTGGCCGTACAGGCAACACAACCAAAGAGAAAATAAGATTTATACATAGCGAAGCAATACAAAGCCTCATTCGTAAGTATTAATTTTGAATGTTGATAATCAATATAATACAAGACAATACCGAGGTTACTGTAAATTTTAAAAGGATTGCCGTTTTAATATGTTTTTTAATCAGAAATAGAATGTCCAAATAGATTGAAATGTAATTAATTTGAAAAAAAACAAACAAACAAATCAGATATTCATCAAATAAACATTGATAAATATTATGAAGACAGGGGCTATTCATTGACCAAGTAGTAAGTACTTCGGTACTGGCCCGAAACCCATTTACAATATCTGAATTTAAAAAAAAATTGTTTAAAACAAAGAAGTATCTCCGTCTTGCATAGCACCGTCCTTTACTGATTTTGTTATCACTGGGTCGATACCACTGCTGGTGGACTGTTAGTCCCCGAGGGTATTCACCAGCCCAGTAGTCAGTACTTCGGTGCTGACCCGAACGCCGATTCTATTTGGAACCTTACAATATCTAATTTTTATGTAAATTTTGTTGAAAACTAAGGAGTAACTCCCTCATGCAAAGCTCTGTCCTTAGCTGATTTTGGCTTAACATTTAGATCATATTGGTTATTTGCTCTCTATCAGTTTTAAACATCTTTGAGTATATGGTCTTCCAAAAGTTTAGATTTTATCTGCACTGAAGAGAGATAAGTTGTCGAAATGCGCAGATGCAGAAATTAAATTCACAGTAACTTCGGTATTTAGTTATTTGACCTTTCTGTTATGCTCTTATTGGTAATTTGTTTTCCATCAGTCTATACATCTTTCGGTTTATGAATTTCTAAATGCTTTGATTTGAACTTTCTGAATAGATATAAATTGGCGAAATAGGCATATGTAGACACTTAACTCACAGCAATTAAGTATATATTTTTTTATTTATTCCTTTCCGTCTATTTATGACGAATCTAAAAACGATTTGATATGAAATTTTGCAATATCTAAATTGTATATAATTGTGTTTAAAACTATGGCGTTTCTCCCTAATGTATAGATCTCTCCTTAGCTGATTTTGGCTCTTCCGTAAAGCTCCTATTGGTGATTTGTTCTTTAACAGTTTTTACACACATTTCGGTTAATGGATTTCCAAATGTTTTGATTTGATCTGTACTGACGAGACATGAGTTGTTAATATGGCCATATGTACAGTTAATATGGCCATATGTACAAACTAAATTCACAGTAAGATATCTATTCATTTCCGTTTATTGATGTCAAATATATAGTGTCTTCCATCTTTTCTAAACACAAAAGCTGATACTTACTAATCCTTAACTACTGATTGGAAAATCAATCAAGAGCTAAATTACATATTATGGGTGTGAACTATGTACTTTGTTTTCCTGTTAATTCCTTTTCATTAGATTTTTGACATGTTTCCGACTTCGTCATTGCAGCTCAATGCAAACTATATAGTGACCAACTGGTATTCAAATCTCCTCTTTAATCACATCACTAATCAGAATGTCATGAATCCTTTGAAAGATCTATATTGCATATAT
Source organism: Modiolus philippinarum (assembly GCA_002080025.1). Lineage (NCBI taxonomy): Eukaryota > Metazoa > Mollusca > Bivalvia > Mytilida > Modiolidae > Modiolus > Modiolus philippinarum. The sequence goes on from MJUU01026114.1 coordinate 93,307, forward strand.
GTGTAATGTGCACTGTGCTTTAAAATTTTTTTTCCAGCTTTGGACATGTTTTGGACTTTTTAATTTTAGCTCAGTGCAAACCTTATATCAATTACTCCCCCTCAACGGCAGAATAATATTCACTAAAACTTCTCAAGGATCTCAGTTACATATTGTAGGTGCACACATTTTTTTTTTTGGTTATTTTATTTACCCTCAATCAAACCATACGGCGACCACCTGTTACAAGCTACTCCTCCTTCTTAATCACCGAACAGAAGTTCATTAAGCCTATGTATTAACTTCATTGCATATTGTATAACTGCACTATACATTTTATTTCTAGTTATTGTTTTTCCGTGAAGGAACGAGGGGGGACCGTGGCAAAATAAGCCACAGTTTCTCTGGTTTATTTTGCAAATATTTTAGTACCAAATGTATTTCTTTACCCACTTTTTTTCAATTTTTACAAACTACCGTAATCTGAATTCAATCTTCCAGAAAATAACTACTATCATTCATAAAGAAAAATACCTCTGTAATTTGTGTCTTGTGAACAAAAAATAAAGGGAAAGAAGAAAAGATATCTTTTTTCAATTTAATGTATTTATTTTAATTATGTTACGGCTGTTACAAATGATAATATCTAACTACAAATGTTAATACGTAATTTCGACAATATTCTTAAGTCAGAAATTAAATGAACAGCAACTTCGGTATTCCGTTGCTGATAATGATGTTATACCCGTCATTTTAAATATACGGAAGGGAAAAACCTTGACAGTTAAAAAGATAAAGTTCCTTTTTCAGATATAAAATGTAAACAGACGGCTGCATGGATTAATATGTACACATAAACTGCTTATTGATGACAAATATACATTTTAACCTCCGTTAACGTCTATTGACTTTCACTGCATGAGCATGTTGCTAACACAGTTGATTTCTTTCAATGTTATATTTCCTTTAGGTGTATCATAAAAAGGGTACAATATATTTAAAAGAAAAATAATAACATAACTGACTTTTAAATAAATAAATAAATATAACAGAGAAATAGATAAATAAATTTATTTATTTATCTATTTAATTATAAATCAGTAAATTATGTATTTAATTATCTACATAAACATATTTTATCATAAACATATAATTATCTACATAAACTTATTTTTGACAACTGTTGAAATATTATTATACCCCAAGCAACGAAGTTGCGGAAGGTATATAGTTTTTGACTAGTCCGTCAGTCTGTCATCAATTGAGTACACCATTTGTCCGGATAGCTCCTCCTACATTTTCTTAGCTAGGAAGATTTTATTTTGCAGGTTGCTTGTGCACATATCAAAGATATGCATGGTACTTGGATTTAGATTTTGGATAATTTTTCTTAGAAAACTACACGTTGTTGAACTTTGTCATTTCTATGAATTATATTGCATATAGGGTACATCATTTGCCCGGATAACTTCTACAGTTTATAAGGTAGGACATTTTTATTTTGCGGATTGATTGTGAATATATCCAAGATGTGCATGCTACATATTTTAAAATTGTATATGTTAATCAATATTGTTAAAACAACAAACTGTATTGATTGCAAGCTGTGAAGGCAAGATATGAGCAGATAATCAATTTAGATTATCCCCCTTACGCTGTTATCTCCCTTCAGCGGTTCTACTTTCAGATTGGCGGCTCGTCAACATGTTGATAATTCAGTGTACAGTGGCTATTTCAGGAACAAAATGACGGTCGTTAGTCGCCTCAACCAGGTGGTCGTTGAATACAGTTAAAATATATAGCAAATACCATAGGGAGGATTTCAAATGGGTGGATAAGATAGAAAGTCGTTTAATACAGTGGGTGGTTAATGCAGGTTTGACTCTAATATAAAAATCAAGGATCACATTACCAGTATTTGATATTATGTAAATGCCTGTTTAATATGCAACTAGAATGACATTTTTCATATTTAAATTTCCTTCTGCCCAATGATAATCATATTGATATTTGGCCGAGGCAACGCCGAGCTCCAAGACGACCGTCCGAGGACACCAACATGTATAATATGAAAAATAATATTCAAAGACACCTGTATTAATCAGCTGTGTAAAAGAACAATAGGATATGTGTAAATTGCTTGACGATTGTTTTTTTCCGTCTTTTTTTTTCCTTCTGTTTAATTGTCCTCTAAATTGTAATAATAAAGTAACATTCAAGAATAAAAAAGTAACATTCAAGTGATCTAACATACATGCACATTCTACAACTTGTAAAGTCAAAAGAAATTCCCGCACTTCAAGATAAAATTCAGTTATTGAAATTGTTAATTGTCCAAGAGATACATATTTCTCGTCCCTTATATGTTTGAATTATCTATAAACGAACAGCATCACACTAGTTAAACAATTCAGAAGAAAAAATCATAGATGTCCTCCCTTATACACTGAAAATCCAAATTTAAATCTTTGCCTTCAGTCGAAATGTGAATATATAATTGCAGGAACACATTATACAGGTGTCAAAAATGCATTTTCAAGCTTTCTTGATAACAAGAAAATGAACTGTCATAATCAAAATGCTTATCTAAGGATTTAAAACTTAGGCAGACATCCTCATAAAACATGTTCATTTGTGAAGTTGTCTGCAAACATTAAATATAATTTTCCTAGAAGTTTACGGTTACAATTGAATGCAACAGTACAAGTTCTGTTACTATTAATGATTTGCGATTTTTTTTACCGTTTGACATAAAAGCATGTTCTAATGAAATGCTATAAAAAGCCGGAACCGTTTTTTGTTAGGTCGGAAGATAGCCATGTGATATATATATAGACATGAAGACATAACTGGTATACATATTTTAGAGTTATGGAATGACAATTAGAATTTAAAGCACGGAAAAAGAACCAGACGTTTGAAGGTTCATGCGTTCCTCTAATAAAAATTGAGGCGATGTCGAATTTTGCACATAAGAACAATACATAGTTAACACTCAACAGTGGAAATCGAGGTGAGTGTATTCTATGCAATTATGCTTCCACAAATTACTTTAATTGACGTTGCTGACCATAGGGACGAGTTTTGCACTGCAAAAATTTTCGTGTAGAACTACTTACGACAAAATAATTCTTTTTATCTAAGCAATAAATTCAAGCAGTCAGACTTTCAGATATATATATATATATATA
>MJUU01026117.1:0-13101 GCA_002080025.1 Modiolus philippinarum
CAAGGAGCCTAGTCTGCTGGTAGAACACTGTCATACTACGGAAGAAAAATCAAACTCTAAACATCCCGAAGGGTTTGGTCAAGAATCATCATAAATTTCAGTAGACATCGGTATTAGTGAGAGGCCAGAATGTGTGCAAAATTTTCAGGTCACTAGGTGTCAAAGCTAATTTTACAGATGCAAGAAGAATATCTTGTCCATGAACCATACTACTGAGGAATTACTGAGAAATTAATAAATAACTAGCACTTGATAAATACTTTTTGTCTTGCCCGCGATGAAAGTCACGGAAAGCAAGACATAGGCGTACAAAGTATTAGGACAGCAGCATTAATTTCACTAAATGCAGGATATTTTGAAAACCCTTTGATGTAGAACATCATAATTGGTTCAGTGGTAGAACTAATCAAGTGCTATGGGAGAGACATAAAATCATGTGACCTTGACCTCAATTGCACAGTCCAGTGACCACGTAAATCACTTTCCAGGCGGACGATGCCTTTTTGGCATCGTGGACCCTGTGGTTACTTTGATGTCCCTCACGGTATCCCATGCATTGGAAATTGAAGCTTAGCAGGCATGACAGACAGAAGGGTACTGTAGCTAAACAAATAACCCCAAAAGGGTCGAGAATCTAAACTGCTGGAGTTGCAGGTCCCTATTAAGTACCCATGGAAAGCCAAAAGTCGCAATAGGTGAGATTTTAGTGAGGGGTGGGCTTTCATAGACCCCAGTACTTCAAGACCTGCAGCAGAAATGTCAAGTTCTTGGCTTTTTTGTTTACAGAAAAGATCTGCAAATGTGCCAGACACCAAGAGCAAATTTTAAAAAAATTTTAGAATTTTTTACACCAAGTTGTAAGCAAAATTTGCAAAAATCGGCATTTTTGCCACTAAGGGTCTATCAAACTCTGACCCCCCTGTTATATATTGAAGACTTTTCATGTCTTTTATACAGAATAGCAAAGAGGACTTGCCACTCATATGTCTGTGCAATATAACTTGCCTAACTCATTTTACCAGGTTTCCATGACAACTTGAATGTCAAAAAATGACAAAAATTGCCATTTTTTAGCAGGGGTACCTGCACTTGGGCCCACCTCCCTCCCCCTCCACCCACCCCTCCCACCAATCATCCCACCCCCTTCATTCATATATCAGTATAAAGATGCTGGCAAAGTTTCATTGAAAAATTTCAACTCATTTGCATAAGTTTGCAAAGTTTTGAAAACAAGGAATTGTACAAAATTAATTCCGCCTGGAAAGTGTTAAGTTTCTCTGCTTAAGTCCATTTTTCAATAACTACAAGTGATAGGTCAATAATATTTAGCATGTAGGTTATATGTCAGTCTGGCATATGACTTTTGTCCATTTCTCAATAACTACAAGTGATAGGTCAATAATATTTAGCATGTAGGTTGTCTTGGGTAGTACATGTCAGTCTGGCATATGACTTTTGTCCATTTCTCAATAACGGTTAGTGGTAAGTTGATGATATTTAGTATGTAGGTTGGTCTTAGGTAGTAGTCATGTCAGTCTAGCATATGACTTTTGTCCTTGACCTCAATTTCACGGTCTAGTGACCACAACAAGTTTCTCTGCTTAAGTCCATTTCTCAATAACTATAAGTGGTAGGGCTTTAATATTTAGCATGAAGGTTGTCTTGGATAGTACATGTCAGTCTGGCATTTGACTTTTCTCCTTTACCTCAATTTCATGGTCTATTGACCATGTTAAGTTTCTATGCTTTAGTCCATTTCTAAATAAATATGAGTGGTAGGTTGATAATATTTAGTATGTAGGTTGGTCTTGAGTAGTAAATGTCACTCTGGCTTATGACATTTGTTTTTGACCTCAATTTCATGGTCTAGTAAGCATGTTAAATTTCTCAGTATCTGTTAGTGGTAGGTCAATGATATTTGTATATGGGTTAGATTTGGGTAGTACATGACACTTATGCCTGTGACTTATTTCATGGTTTAGTGAGCTTGTCTGGTTATGCACCTGTGATGAAAAGTCGGGGGGCATATTGTTTTGCCCTTGTCTGTCCGTCTGTCTGTCCGTCCGTACGAATGAAAAACACAATTATTCATGTTTTTTAGAAAGTTTGCAAACAAATTCAAACTACTTCAAAGGAATCTAACTTACAGTAAGTAGATGTGCACACACATATCTTTTGGAATATTCAAAATGGCCCCGGTTGCTATGGAAACTGAAAAAAAGGCTGGAAAATTCATAGTGCCTCAAATTTGATGAAACTTTACAAGGATGTCTAGCACCCATAGAAATGATTTTGGGTCTCAGAATTTTCAAAATGGCTGCTGTTGCCATGGAAACTGGAAAAAGGCGGGAAAATTCAAAGTGCCTCAAAATGGATGAAACTTTACAGGAAGATTGCCTAGCACCCATAGAATTGATTTCGGGCTCAGAACTTCCCTTTTATATATTTTGGAAAAAGGGGAGGCATATCATTGTGTCCATGCTTATACTGTGTCAACACCTGTATTGTGTCAACACACACTTAAATATGCACTTTCCATATTGATTCAGGGTTCAATGAGCGGGGGCATAATTGGTTGTCATTCGGAGACAGCTCTATTTCCTCATAATGTTTTAATGGTAGGTTAATTATATTTGGTATGTGGGTTGGTCTTTGGTAGTACATAATAACCTGCTATATGGGTTTTGGCAATCCCAAATTTGACAGTCTAGTGATCTTGTTTAGTTTCTGATTAGGTCAGTTGGATTTCACATCAATTTAGAGGCCATGCAGGGACAGGGGAAACATCTACTGTGGAAGTACTTTTATTCGTTGACACCAATTTTCGTGGTTTTCATAAATAGCACTATTTCGTGGGTACTTAAATTCCTGGTTTCTAGTTCTGTACAACTCTACGGAAAAAATGCATGTCGTTGGGAACTTAATTTCGTGGTTTTAGCAAACCACGAAATCCACGAAAATTGGAACCCCAACGAACAATTGTACTTTCACAGTATTTGGGTTCACACTTGTGTATCTATTGTTACAGCCTGGGGAACGGCTTCTTGAGGCCTGATGTTTAGGATTTAAGGCTGACAAACAAAAACACATCAGATTCCATTATAACATTTATCCAGACAAAGATGACGTCACATAACAGTAACAAATCACAGTAAAAGGGACATAACTCACAATCTCCGTTCTCACTACAAAAACTACACGACCATACAATACATACATATAACATCCCACCCCCAAAAAACAAAATTACTCAAATTTTTATAATGTTCGTTAGTTTTTTGACAATTCTATATTAAATTACAAGCCACTCCAGTCTATAATACTCTAGTGTCCATTACAGTCCAGCATATTTCGCAACGATGCATTTACTCCAAAACACATGGCAAACACTAGCAAAACTTCTTAATAGCTGTATTCCCGATATGACCAGCAGAGACCTCCAAACTCTCACAACCAGGTTTTATTTCTGGTACATATCTCACTGCTCTTGACACAACTAACCTACATTCAGTGGACATGAATACATACAAATATGAAAAAGAAAGGAAATGGGGTAAATGTCAAGGAGACAACATCCCATATCCAGGTTAAAACGACAAAAAACAAAACATCTAGGGGTCACCATATGGTCTTCAACACAGTGTCTCAGGAACCTCACACCATATTGTAAGCCCTAAATGGCCCCGAAAAGGTAAAAAAGTTAATAAATCAATGGAACCAAACCACATCCAATAACCCAAATATCAAGAAACTAAAATTTTATAAGAAGACAAGGACAAGCCAATGACCAACATATTCCTGACTTGGGACAGGCGCAAAAATTGCGGTGGGGTTAAACTAGTTTTCTTGGATCCAAACCCTCCCCTATGTGTGGTGAATGGCTAAAAATAAATACACAAAAAGACTCACAGTAAAAATCAAACTAGAAAAAAGTCCAACTTATCAAGACGAGTACCCTTACAATGAAGTACATAAAACATGAAGACAATACACACAGGTACTGTCCGGACAAATGCTTGCAGTTAATGACAGCTAGCTAAGGACATAATTTCCGTTGACTATGATATCAAGCCTTCTTACATATGAAATTTCAATTGAAATACTTCTAAATAGATTTGGTATAACAACATCATCAATTATGAACATGATATTGTGCAATGCCAAATACTGCCAATATGAAAAATTGTTTAAATTTAGTTATGGTGTAAAGCATTTAGGAGATGATCAATATTTTTGCCAACAAAAACCAGAAGTAAAGTAAATTCGGACCATACAATACATACATATAACACTATTTTGATTCCAGTACCACATACACATGCATTGATTATTGCAAAATTCTATTAACTAGACTTACAGATGCCATTAGCAAATTTCCAATTTAATGTTTGGAGTTTCTTTTTTTTTTGGAGCATTTATAAATTTGGTGTGTTGAATTTTGGTGCTTTGGAAGTAAGCCCCAAATGTGCTCAAATATAATTACATCCAAAATTTACGGTAATACATATAATATTATTTTAGGTCTTATGTACTGATGTTTGTGTCTGTTATTTCAGGGTTTATGTATGATAGTAGGAGGACTGAAACACACATCACAGAGATTTAATCCAAAATCAGCCAATGTGTCCTGTTTACTAATGTTTGTGTCTGTCGGAGGTAATATTGATATGTAAAGTTGAAACAGAAAGTCATTTTGAGAAGGGGTCCCATGCATGGTACTTTCCCTGCATTTGCCCAATGATATAATTACATAGCCTAACACTAGTTGGATATGTTATTGACTTGATTTTCAAGCCGAAATGTTCTTTTCTCTTCCTTTTCATTGTGACATCAAACATATAGATGCCAAAATTTATATAAATTATTTATCTTTATGCAAATTTATATACATTATAATAAATAAGAAATCAACTCCTCCCACAGTTTTCAACCTAGATTTTTGAAAATTCACAAACTGTTTCTATATGTATTATAGATGTGCACCCGACTTTATGGAATTATTTTGGAAATTTTTTACCATATTTCCAGACTTGGGAACTTAGTCATTTTTTATTGACATTTTCAACAAAGGGTGCGAATTCTGTGAAATCAACTCCTCCTACAGTTTTTGACACAGATCTTTGAAACTTCAGAGAATGTTTCTATATACAGTAAAACCTGAGTAAACCGGCCGACCACGGGACTGAAAATTATGGCCGGTTTGCACAGTGCACCAGTTTATTCAGGTTTTACAGAATTCCGGAAGTGAAATGTCAAAGGGGGCACCGGCTTCTCTTAGCACTTTCTGTATTTTGTAACGCAGATAAGATTCCTATTATTCTAACTTCAAAGTGATTAATTGATTTAATTATACTAAGAAATTTAAACTTCCATTTGTTGTTTGGGGAACATCTAGTTTTGGTTTATCGGTATCCCTCTTTTGGTATTTGAGTTATTGCTGCGGTCAAAGAAGTGGCAAAACTTTTATTGTAATAAAGTCAAGATTAACAACCCAAGCTTTCACAATGTGTTAGATTCATCGATGTAAAATGTCTACATTGTAGATATATCAGACTTGAAAATCTGACAAATGTATACAATGTTGTCCTTTATACACGACGGTGAGTCAATGAAAGGTAGACAGCTTGGGGTGTAAATCTTAATTTCGGTAAATTGAAAGTTTTGCCACTTCCTTGACCGCAGCAATATATGAGTATGCTGGATCTCGAGGTCGAATAGGCACAAATGTTGTTTTCCAAATGAATGGACAATTTTTCACTCATTTTACGTTTAACCGAGGTATGGCCCTTAATCAAAAACTAAATAATATTTTACTTCGGTGACTCTTCTTTTTGTGAATGTGTATTAATTGTATCAAATTTAATTTCTATTTGCTAAGATTATAAGATAGCCCCTTCTATTTTCCAATTTTCAAATCTTGCTTCAAGTAAACAAAATGAAAACTTATCACCTTGATAATTAAAAATGCTGTTACGATGTTATTTTTAGGGAAATGTTATATAATCACTGCAAAATTACCCCGCCGCAGTTCCCCGCTAATGAAGTATACAAATAATCACAAATCTTTGACGAGTTCATGTGTATCTGATTTTGAAATGCAACCGGATTAGTCAGGTGAATTAAAACAGTAATTAGAGAACTGGGACAATCATCAATGGCCGGAATTCGGAATACACAGTGGCCAGTATACTCGGGTTGTTTTACTATGGATTTCTAAAGAAAAAAGATGGCACTTAAATTTTCAGCCTGAATAGACAGGAATCTGGTTTAGGCAGGGGCCGGTTTAATCAGGTTACACTGTATACCGTATTATGCCTAATAAAACACCCCATGGTGTTGCATTGTTCTGAAAAGCAAAACTGAAGTAAAATTACATAATTACCCAATAAAAACATGAAAAAACAACTTTGATATAACACAGGAATATAATTATCATGTGATGTTAAGGCCACATTTGTCACAGAATCTTTTTGATTAATAATTTTTTCCATTTAATTGTATATCGTGACAAATAAACTGTACTTTAATTATGGTTTACAAGTAGCAAAAATGATATTTTTGTCCAGAAAAAGGGGGTTGTTTATAAGGAGGGAGCGTTTAATAGGCATAATACAGTTTAGAAAATGTGCACCTGACTTTATGGAATTATTTCCAATTTTTTTCATTTTTTTCCAGACCTTTTTAGTCATTTTTATTCCCTGCCACACGTAGTGGCGAGGTATTATGTAACAGCTTCAGTCTTGTGTCTATCTGTCCCTCCATCTGTTTGCCCCAGAAAGGGGTCCGACTGATAACTTGTGAACGAAATGCAAAGTGTCTTCAAATTTGTATTTAATTGTTTACAATGTACAACAAAATTCAGCCCTCAGGCCAAGTTCCATTTCGGGTTCAGAGGTCTAAGGGGTTCTGGAGTTATGCCCCTTGAAACTTTGAAATTTTTGTGAATTTTTTTGTTTCTGACTGATTTCTTTTAAACAACAGATAGTCTTCAAACTTGGTATGAAAATTGTTTACCACAAAACCAAGGCCAAATTCAATTTTAGACTCAGAGGTCCAAGGGGGTTCTGGAGTTATGACCCTTGAAACTTTGAAATTATTTGAATTTTAGGGTTCCGATTAACAAAATTACATACTGTCTGCAAACTTAGTTCAACTTGGGTACAGAGATCCAAGAGGTTCTGAGGGAGTTATGCCGCTTGAAACTTCAAAATTTTGTGAAACATGGTAGGGTATCATGTATTTTTATGCACCATTACTATTTTTTATCCATATTTTCAACATATTCTATACAGACCGATTAAAGAACTTATAAAGCAACACTTTATAGCTAGAAGCACCAAAACGCAACCTGGCCACTTGAGTCTTTGACTCATTTTCCAACAAAAACTTTAACATTGCCTATATCTTTTCAACCACATGTGATAATACATTCATAGTTGGCTTGTATATTGATCATATAAAGCTGAACACCATTATTCAAATTTCATTGAGGTCAGGTCAAAGGTCAAGGTCACAGAGGTAAAACTTAAAAGTTCAAAATTTAGATTTTGCTTTAAGCTTGCAAGTTACAAGTGCAAGAGGCTTGATATTCTGTATATGAATAGATCTAATGGAGCTAGTGTATATTGTAATTTTTTGCATTTCTTTTGTATTGTACACATTATTGCTACTGGTGGCATATAGTGTTTCACAAACACATCTTGTTATTATAGGAATAAAAGTAATTTTTAAGGAGTTTATCGATGTGTAAACCCAGTAGACTTACTCAAAAACTGTATAAAGTCCAAGAACCTTATGTAAAGTTTGTGAGTGAGAGGCCTTGTTTACACATCCATAAATTGCTTTGATTACCTCACCTGGCCAAAGGCTATGTGAGATTTTGCCATCACTTGGTGTCCTTTGTCCGTCTATCATCCGTCCATAAACTTTTAACATTTTAATCTTCTTTGAAACAACTGGAAGGGATATTTCAAACTTGACTCAATTGTTCATTTGCATCAGGGGATGAAAGTTTGTGATTTTGATGCCAATTGATAAACAAACATGGCCACCATTACTAAAAATTGAATACAGTTTTTGGCTAATAACTTGAAAACTGTTACAGATATCAAAAGATCTGAAATGGAGAAAAATTGTTCAAGGTGGTAAGTTCTACCCACCCTGCAATTTTGAAGGAAATCTGAAAAACTATGTAAGAGTTATTGCCATTTTTCACAAAATTTTCAAAATTTTCATAGTTTTTCGTCATTTATTCCCAAAACTATAAAAGGTGAAGGCCAACTGTAAATTAATAAGATGTTTGCCATATCAAGATCTACCTACACTAAAGTTTTGAAAAAAATTTCAAAACCCATATAGGAGTTATTGCTCTTTATTCACCAAAATTTTACAATTTTGAGATTTTTTGTCTTTTATTGTCAAAACTAGAAAAGTAAGAAGTCAAGTGTAAATTGATAAAATATTTGTCAGGATGTAGCGACTTCAAAACCGGTGTTAAAAATTGTTTTTTTAATGCCATTTTCAAAATGGCTGCCAAAAAAGATAGGAAAATTCAACATTGTCCAATTTGAATGAAATTTGGTTTCCAAATACAAATTGATGTAGTGACTTTCAAAATCAGTGATGAAAATTGTTACTTGACCACCAATTTCAAAATAGCCATAAAAAAGGCTGGAAAATTCAACATTGTCTGATTTCAACAAAATTTGGTATCCAAAAAGATAATTGATGTCGCGACTTCAAAACCTGTGCCAAAAATTATTCATCAACCATCATTTTCCAGTTGTCAGCCAAAAAAGGCGGGAAAACTCAACATTGTCTGATTTCAAGGAAATTTAGTTTCCAAATAGATATTGATGTCTTAAACTAGTGTCAAAAATGGTCCTTAGCAGCAACATTATATGTCATAAAAGTCCCTATCAGGGCTATCCAAAGGGATGATACGGCATGTGATACGGATTTTGCTATGTATTATACACTCCCTGATTCGTTTAACTTGTCTTTTTTTTCGTTCGTTTTTCGTTTTCCATTCGTTCGTGTATCTTTTTTGGTTCGTTCGTGTATCGTTTTCCGTTTGTTTGCGTTGATGGTTCGTCTGCACGATACACGCGTTCCTTCGTTCGTGCAAGGAATCAAACGATTGAAAACCAAATAATAAAATTTGATTGGTTACTGTAAAATAATAATTCGTTCGTCTGGATGAACGCCGCTTTCTTTCGTTCGTCTGCACGAACGCTAGTATCGTGCATTCATTTGTGCGTTAGTTCATCATCACGATCCCTGTTATCATGCACCGATGATTTAGCAGTATATTATTAATAGTTATTTTCTCCATTCCTCTAGTTCATATTATTTATTTACTTTAATCGCAGTTTTGTACCTTCACGTTAAAGATTCACCTACTGAATTGGTCGCATGAATTAAAGTGCAAGGCTTCATATAAAATATTCAATGTCTTTAAGAGACTGTTCACGATATCAAACACCAAACAGGACAATTTGCATGTTCGGTCAACGTTTAAAATTTATAAACAAAAAACTTCTTAGAAACAAACTTTTTACGTCAATAGTAACATAAATACAGATTTTATGTAATATCTGGGACTAATATAACAGTTATACTAGTCCCAGGTAATATTAACCATTCAGAAAGCCGAGGCAAATATTAAATTGGAATTCCATACTTTAGTCAGCAGTTGGAAACTTTTGACTTCTTTTAAAAGCAAATATAGAATTACGAAAATGAAGTCCACTTTGGCCAAAGTATACTTAATGTCACAAAATTTCTATATGTTGTTTTTATGTACTATTTTTTTTTGTACACGTACTTTTGTGTATTTCATTTACCCAAGGACGTATTATTGCAACCAGCTTTTTTTGTCAACTGAATTGCTTTATGAAATAAAAATCCCCCGATTATTAAAAACAGAAAAGAAAATAAGAAATTACGTCACAGGTATGGATTTCGATATTTGATATTATCTGCACTGATGAGAGAATCAGGAGACATAAGTTGTTGAAATGGTCATATGCAGAATATAAATTTGAGTAATTTCGTACTTTGTTTCCATATACACGCATTTTCAGAATTTCCCGTTCTGCCATGCAGGATCAAACATGTTATAACCAGGTAACCTTCCTTACTGATTCAATCATGCCTTTCCCTTGGTATTTTTCATGGATAAAATGCCTGTTACTACAACATATCTATAAATAATGTTATCTATAAACAATCTTTGTAAAAAAGAATAAACCTGTCTTTGCAGAACTTTGACACAGTTCATACAATTTAAAAAAAAAGTTTTTATGCTGTCATGAAATACACACGGAACACTTTATATTTTTATGGCGAAAGATTTCAAATAAATAACAATAAACAGTGAGGATGAGTAAAATATAGGGGTTTGTGGTAATTAAAAGAATTCATATACTGTGTGTTGGCGACTTTGCAATTACACAATTTATTTTACTGAATTGCATAAATGACATTGAAAAAATTAACAAGAAACAGAAAAAAAGAACTGACAAAATTAACAAAATGTAATAAAAGATAGAACACCTGTTTATGTTGTGTTCACATGTTTCGTCAGTATGTTTAAGTAGTTTTGGTGGCACTTCATTTCCACGAATTTGCAAAAAATAGCATACATCGTCTTTGCAATTTATGTTAATTTCAGTTCTGCGAGTCGGATATCGTAAATCATACCTCACCTCCACAAATTATTGAAGGAATACCACGAGTATGAAAACACAATGTCACGAGAGAAGTTCTATCATAATAATATTTGTCCCGAAGTATAAAACGTTATGTACAGAAACTTTTCCCCTTGAAACAATTTTAATTGCAAATGGAAGATTAAAATAATTTGCAAGTATTATGCTATTTCTCCAGTAGAGACTGTCTTAGGTGGAGCAAATATACAGGCGTTGACAATAAAACATAAAGCTATTTTCATTCTTGATTCTAACAGAAGAACACATTCAGATATGCTGTTTATTTATATACCCGAAGTGAGATGTCGTCAGTCGATTTTGAAAAGCTAACATTTCGTGAATTATTTTGCAAATTATGTATACATGTATATGTAAAAATCTAGTAAGTTAAAAGTCTCTCATCGTTTTGAGAAATATCTTTTGCTAGGAACGGAATAGGAATAGGAAATATGCCCTTCCGTAAATTGAAATAGATTTTATATTTTGATTTTATTTTGTTCGTTTCATTTTTCATAAAAGAATTATTTAGATGTTTATTTCTTTCGTGTTTTGTCGATTTCAGTCTTATATCCTATTTTGATAGACAAAGTAGCGATATCACGTTACATGTATTTTACACAAATATTGTTTATTTTTATCAAACCGTAATTTTTTTCGGCTGAAATGTGTCAAAAAGTTGTGCCACAAAGATCCTTTTTAATTATCAATTATTGTTTATCTGTCAAACCAAAACAGACTATGTTTATTAAAAAAGGATAATCCAACTTTTAGCCTTTGGATAAAATTGTAAAAAAGTAACGTAAGTTTCGTTCTTTCCTGTCAATCAATTTCTAATATTTATAGTATTTTTATGAAATATATTTTTGTTATATTTATTGTTGATCGTTGAAATAGAAAATATGGAAATATCAGCAACTTCGCATCTATGTGAAATACGAAGCTATTTCCCTAGAAACAGAGACTGTGTGATTCGATGAAAAAAACACCCGGTCAAACTACTGTCTTGCATTTGTCAAATACAAACTCGATATCAGATTTATACACAAGCAAACATCCATAAGGATACACACGGTACAAGGAATGAATCACACAGTTGAAGACAGAAATACTTATTCCTTCCATCCGGATGGTTTGTGTACCCGGGGCTTGAATATATACATTCTATTTTTCCTATACATGTGCAAATTATCAAATAAATGAACGTGCAAAAAAGCAATCATAAAAAATTACATTACTATTCTTTCTGAAACCCAAAGTGTAGAATTTTTTTGTGGCAGCTGCCAAAAGTTGTATTAAGTACTAAATTTAGTGATTTTCTAAGGCAGCCTATTGAACTGATCACATAGTTCAAAATTCAGATCGCGGTAACGGATAAGCAATTAGCGACCGTAAAGTTTCTTTTTTTCCATTTCTATTTTCAATTTTTTGAAATTGTTGCGCAGAAAATAAATAAATAAAAAGTAGATCGACTTTTTTACGTTACTATCCATGCTATCGAAATTACATTAGTGATGTTTTCATGCTGGACCACCAAAAATTCAAAATGTATCAGACGTTCCGTAAAATTAGCTTTTAATAGATATTTTAGTCAAAAGCTGGTGAAATTCCATTCATACATGGTTGCTGTCCAATGCGAAGTAATAACCCGGTGGCATATATTAGATAAAAACGTTTGTTTGTACATACGATTAGAGCATTAGTTTGTACATACGATTAGAGCATTCGTTTGTACATACGATTGGAGCGTTAGATTGTTTTCACGATAAGAACGTTTGTTTGTCTGCACGCACGATTAGAGCGTTCATTTGTGTACACGATACGAATCGTTCGTTGAGACGATACCAGCGTGCGTATAACCTTTCGTTCTTTCGTTTGTCGTGCGTTCGTGCATCGTTTATCGTGCGTTCGTACATCGTTTTTCGTTCGTGTGGGTAAGTTAAACGAATCAGGGGGTGTACAGTTTATCATATATTTAAACAGAGGACTACTAATCCAAAAATACTGTCAAAAATTGAAATCGGTAAGAGCAAATGCATGTATTTTGTGAAGAAGAAAATTTGTGAAGAAGAAAATTTCAAAATGGGTGGAAAGGACTAGAAGTTTTGGACTAAATCTAAAAGAAGGGTATGTGATAAAGGGTAAGCCATGCGATAAAGGGTATGCGATAAAGGGTAAGCCATACGATAAAGGGTATGCGATAAAGGGTATGACGTCATAGTGCGAATACAGAACGAATGTCATGCACTGTATCACATATTCAAAACGTCTGTATTTATTATTAAACATATGATAAATATAGAATATTACATGGGTAAATCCGTATTACATGCTGTATCAACCCGAGACGTCAATATCATCCCAAAGGCTTGCCTGAGGGATGATATTGGTC
>MJUU01026120.1:0-10163 GCA_002080025.1 Modiolus philippinarum
TATTTTTAGGTATTCGCAGACAAAAATACTTATATTTTAACATCCCATTAGGTGATTTAACGATTTCCCGTGCAGGAAGATTCTATTGGCTGGTGAAGTTATGTGAGTCATTTTTTCGCATTATTTTCTAAGTCTGAAATAAATTGTCATTAAAGCCATCATAAAATGTTTTAAACATTTAAAGTTAATCACATTTGATAATTTGATAAGCCAAAATTTAAGTTTCCACATAAATTATCGACATAAATCGTTTTTTTGTCTCCGAAAGTGTTGTCTGAAGACCTTCAGGAATTGAAGTATTTAGTAATGGAGTATATCTATATAAATACTTTATAATGATGATTTTCATTTTGATTCGTCATATTTCTGTTGAAATTGATGTATATTATACAAAAATACAAATATTCCATTTACAGCAACATATACAAAAATGAAGTTTCATCATAGAATCGAATAGTCTACTCCAGGTTCTTGAGAACTGATAATTTATCTATCTATGAAATGATTAACTCGTCTTTAGGTAGTCGTTTTCCTGTCATTTCAACTTCTTTTATCATATTAAGAGGCCTTTCTATCGAAATAGAACAGCTTTTCGTTTTTGCGTCTTTTTTCCGCATGTGATTCAGGAGACTAGGTTTGTTTGTTTTTCGTCACATATCATTCGTTAAACATCTTAAATCTGATCTTATTCAAACATCAAACAGTTTTATATCGGTCTAAGTTCTAAAAGTTACTGCTGTGAATATATATTTTAATATTTATTTACCAAAAAGGGTTGTTTTTTAAATACCAGGGCAAATTGGTTAAAGCTGCTTCTGAGAAAATCAGAATGGGGTCTACAGTCGGCTACAATTTTGAAGTCTTCGAAATATTGCTTAGTAAGCCCTACATAAAATAAGCAACCACGCCCAAATAGACAGGATGTTCCTGCGCGGGAAGGCCAAGGAAGATGGGGTGGGCCATAGTCTTCCAGAAGGTGTACAGATCGTGTAGGAGTTTAATGACAATACATAAACGATCGGGCTTGGTGTAGGATTTAATTTTTGGAACTTTGTCGTATCTCATTCAATAAAATGCTGATCGAAATGTATTTTGTTTTGCATTAATTTATTAATTGATAATATGTTTGAATTGCTATTTCTCAATGACAATGCAGGGTGCAGTTTAAGCCGAAGTAGCTCATTTTGCTAGGCTCTGTTTATTGAGTCGAAGCAATTCATTTTCTTTATTTTTTTTTCATTGGTTGGTTGTAATTGCTAATTTTGTCCTGTTTTGTTTGATCAGGTTTCATGTTTCTGTGATGTTTTGCCCAAAACAAAACTGTTCGAAGTAATGGATTCCTCAGATAGATTAGACGTTAAATATAAACTCTTGCAACTTTCGACAAAGAAGCAACATGTTGTATAAAAATGTGGATGGGGTCTGCCCGTCGAGAAAGTACAGTCGTTTGTACAAAGTAGGGCATTTCTACTGTACTAAAATAATCTAATGACAGAATCAACAGCGATCAAGATGATTCATTTCACTGGAAACTGAGAAAAATCATTCAAAAACAAAATTTACCTGATGCAGAACTTCAGTGTCACAGTGTATGCTATAAAATTGCAGAACTTTAATGTCACAGTGTATGCTATAAAATTGCAGAACTTCAATGTCACAGTGTATGCTATAAAATTTTCCAAAGCAATTGAAAAAGGTCAAATCAAAATGTACGAGCAACATATCGTCAACTGTCTGACTTGGACAAAAGCCAAATATACCTGATGGTCCTTCTACTCGATTTTCTGCTGCAAACTTTGTGTTTATTCAGTACCATCTCCGGCATTGTGGCTATAAACCCCATTAGTAAAGCTATAAACCGGTTGTTATATGAAAAGTATGTGTAAGTGCTAAAAAGTGCGGCGATTTGGTTGTTGTTGGTGCTCAGTACGACTGCAATGTACCACTGTATCCGGGAGAAGCATCAAATCGAAATCTTGTGACAAATATCTCCAGACTCGATCCACACCAAGACGCATTTTACAATTTAGATTATAAAATTGATGAACTATTATTCCACGAAGGCGCGATGTTTGAACTTCTACAGATTCTTGGTAAATATAAACAATATTTTAATGTTTCATTAGGATGGTGTCGATAGTCCAGATTATCCATCTCATTGACTAAAAGAAATGCTAAAAAGCCATATTCAAAGCACAGTTTAGTAGTAGCCAGAGCGTCATACTCATGGCAAATACAGCAATTGAAGCGCTTATTTCCACTGTCGTATTCCAAGCACAGGGCTTCAAACCAAATAAATGTAAGCTTTGTCGGAAAACGTCAAAATCCGTGTATTTTTTTGAGGCCACGGCTATTGTAAGGACTGATATCAAAAGTACTCCTAACGTAGAATTGTATTGTAGCAGTGATAGTGGAGAAGCGGATACATGAATGATATTTCATGCCTCAGCTGCTGCATTATCTGGATTTCAAAGCATTATTGCCAATTATTCACGTAAGTTTTGATATTTGTTTTGAGATTTGGTTGCATTTGTCTAAAGGTCGGCGAAGGTACCAGCCCATATCATTGCGGGTACGCTTGAACTAAACTTGTATGAAGCTCTGTATGCCTTTCATGCTATTACTGGTTGTGATTCAACAGTTGTCTTGTAAAACAAGGAAAGGTCAGACCTTGCGAACTGTTTAAATCAAATCTATCGACATTTTGTTCTCTCGCCGAGCTGTCTATACTTCCCTTAGATGAGATCACAGATAACTTGAAACAGTATGCCCTACGTATTTACATCGGATCTCCAACGATTGTAAGTTGAAACCAAATGCTGTAGAAACTATTTGCAAAAAGGGTGTCAAAAATGAGCTATCCTAAACCCAGAGCGCTATTTTGCAGCACTTCAAACGAGAAGAATACCAAACTTTAATTTGGCTATCTTCGTTGCAGCCGAATCCTGCAATACCAGATGGCTGAGAGCGGAGAAAAAAATGTACCGGTAAGAAAAGCCATCTGGAGGGAAAATCAAAAGCACAGAAGAGCTAATTTGTGAATATAGGCCATAAGATTGAGGATTAAGGAGGAATTGATGATGGATTACCATATTTATGACGATTGACCCAATGCCTTAACAAAATCACAGAAATGGTCAAGTGTGGTTTCAAATCTTCAAATTATGCTCTTCTGTGTTCTTTGAAGCAACTGAATTACGTTGTACTGAAGCTTGTTTGTGTGAAGGTGGCGAGAATTGTCACAACATTTTGTAGAACAATGTTGTCGGTGGTAACAATTTTTCTTCTGATGAAGAATCAATGAAAATGATCCAAACTAGCATGGTTAATGTTTCACAGTTACGGGTAAATATTGATTTATTGCGATCCTTTGGTTATTTTGTAAATATGAACTTAGTTTTCCGCAATTTTGTAAATACTATGTATGTTATCAATATTTTATTGGGTTGTGCAATATAACGCATGCAGACTATATCTCTATTTTACGAATATTCATATATAATTTATTATCTCCCTTGTGGACTGTCACCCTGACATGGTGCGGTACCTTTTTACCATATAGACGAATTCAGTTTGAATTTAATATTCAAGTAGATATTATCATGCCATTGAGGTCACGCATTAGAGGACAGGCCTTTTTTACCATGTACTTAGTTCTCTTTGTTTTTGTATCTTGTGTTTGATTTTACGTATTTAAATCAGGTTTTTGGCTTTAGTTTGTTTAATGTTTGTTTTGTATAATTTGGCAATACAATTGCTTGTATCAACTTACATTGCATTTAAAAAATAAAAACAACACAAGATTTTGGTATTTTTGCTTTGAATGAGCTTAAAACGCGCCACGAGCTCACTTCCGATTGTCATAGATACAAAAATACGATACTCGTGTACAGGTGAATCCCTTTCTTAAACGTATAACATGTTATAAGAACATGATTTTTGTTTCCTTTTGATTTATATAGAGTTTTCAACTGTGAGGTAAATTTTCTGAAATCATGGGCGCCAATTTAAAAATGGCGCCTTCGACACCTTTGCACGGGAAATCGGAAAATCACCTGATGGTTTCATATACTAAAAATGTATGAATATCTGTTGCAACAAAAAAAAAATGCTGTTATACCGATGAGTACAGCGAACTCATTTTCCAGGGCAGATATGCTGTTCGGTCCGGGGACTATTAATGCACCTGTTTATGACCAAGGACGCAACGCTTATATTGACTTTTGAAAATACAGAATACTTGATGAAACATGTTAAACAATACAATAAAGTAAAAAGGAATTTTACCTAAAAGTGTTAAAAATCTTAAAAATTTACTCAAAGAATGCATCTACCAATATTCGAACCAATTGAACAACAGAAGAGATTCATTTCATGACAACTTATATACCAATCAAGCTACTGCAAAAAATATATTTTAAAATGAAAACACCTGATGAAAACAATTTAACAAAATATAACTTGGTTAAGAAATAGTTGAATGGGTGTAATAACAATATCACCGAACAAATTTGTCAAGATGCAAAGTCCAAGAGGCAAAAAAAAACAAAACAGTTGCAAAACAAACGAGTCCAACTGAAAACTAGATGATGACATGCCCCCGCGCAAGATTGAATCAAATTGGGATTTTTTAGTAATATTTGTGTCTGTAAGACACATATAATGCCCCCGATAAACACATGTTATTCTAGGTTGCACAGATTAACTATGTACCCTCTATTACTAATTCACCAAAAAATTAAAAGTTGAACAATGTATATTTTTAAGAAAACAAAGAACCACATGCACATCTTCAATACAATCTGTGTACCCTCTATTAATAATTCACACAATAAATGACTAAGTTTAACAATGTGTATTTTTTTTCCAAAAATGCATCAAAATCAAGATCCTTATCACATGCACATCTTCAATATAAGTACAAATTATCTGCAAAATAAAAACTTCATAGCATAAAAACTGAAGGAGGAGTTGCGTGGACAAACTATGCCCCCCTATTACTAAATCACCAAAAAATGACGAAGTTCAACAATGTATAATTTTGACAAAAATTAACAAAAATCAAAATCCTTACCACATGCACATCTTCAATATAGGTATAAGAGATCTGCAAAATAAAAATTTCCTAGTATCAAAACTGTAGGAGGAGTTGCGCGGACAAACTATGTACACTCTCTTACTATATTACCAAAAAATGACTAAGTTTTTGACAAAAATTAACCAAAATCCTTACCGCATGCACATCTTCAATAAAGGTACAAAAGATCTGCAAAATAAAAACTTCCTAGCATCAAAACTGTAGGAGGAGTTGCGCGGACAAACTATATACCCTCTATCACAAAATTACTAAAATGAACAATGTATATTTTTGACACAAATTAACCAAAATGAAAATCCTTACCACATGCATATCTTCAATATAGATACAAATGTTCTTTAAAATCAAAACTTCCTAGTATTAAAACTGTAGGAGTTGCGCGGACAAACTATGTACCCTCTATGAAAAATCACCAAAAATGACTAAGTTCAACCATGTATATTTTTGACAAAAATGCACCAAAATCAAAATCCTTATCACTACAAATGATTTGCAAAATAAAAAGACTTTCTAGCATAAAAACTGTAGGAGGAGTTGCGCGGACAAAAATTGAAAAATTGATTATTACATGTGTAATACGGAACTTTTGAATCGTGTTCAGTTCGAATATAATTCTAAACTAGAGGATGACATGCCCCCGCGCAAGGTTGAATCAAATAGGGATTTTTTAGTAATATTTGTGTCTGTAAAACACATATGATGCCCCCGTTAAACACATGCTGTTCTAGGTTGCACAGATAAATTGTGTACCCTAAATCACCAAAAAATTAAAAGTTGAACAATGTATATTTTTGAAAAAAAAAACCGAAATCAAAATACATACCACATGCATATCTTCAATATAGGTACAAATGAACTGCAAAATAAAAGCTTCCTAGCATCAAAACTGTGGGTGGAGTTGTGCGGACAATCTGTGTAGTACCCTCTATTAATAATTCACCCGATTGATGACTAAGTTCAACAATGCGTATTTTTTCCAAAAATGCATCAAAATCGAAATGCTTCCCACATGCCCATCTTCAGTATAAGTACAAATTATCTGCAAAATAAAAACTTCCTAGCATAAAAACTGTAGGAGGAGTTGCCCGGACAATTTATGTACCCTCTACTACTAAATACCAACAACAACGAATAATTTTGACAACAAGAGGCTCCCAAGAGCCTGTATCGCTCACCTGGACCATGGCTGACATAGATAAAAGGCATTTCCAATAGGAAAAACAAAACATAAAATTTAGCAGAATACCTTTTTTTTTCTAAAATTACAGTATTCTTGTTTGGTTTCCATGGCAACTGAAAGATCCACCATCCATTACCACCCACAACAGAACACCATTCAAAAAAAATTTGGGCAGGGGTTCCCCTTATAATCAAGGTAATACATAATGCTGAAATTGAAACATTCAAACCACAATTCAAATAAAAATTCAAAAATTTGGGCAGAGGTTTCCCTTAAAATCAATAGGGCCAATAGGGACCACCTTAAGACCATTGTGGCTTAGTTTGGTTCTAATTGGACCAGTAGTTTCTGAGAAGATCTTCGAATGTGTTTTCAATAGGGTCTAATGTTAAAACTGTTCCCGCTGTTGGCCATCTTGGATGAAATACAGACCTGCAAGATACCTTTTTTGGAAAGGACCATTGTGACTAAGTTTGGATATAATTGGACTTGTAGTTTCAGAGAAGATCTTTGAATGTCTTTTCCATAGGGTTCAATGTTAAAACTTTGTTCCCGCTGGCAGCCATCTTGGATGAGGTACTGACCTGTCGGATACTTTTTTTGGGAAGGACCATCTAAAGACCATTGTGATTAAGTTTGGTTATAATTGGACTGGTCGTTTCTGAGAAGATCTTTAAATGTCTTTCCCATAGGGTCCAATGTTAAAACTATGTTCCTTGCTGGGCCATCTTGGATGAGGTATAGACCTGTCGGATACCTTTTTTGGAAGGGACCATCTAAGGACCATTGTGTCTAAGTTTGGTTTTAATTGGACTGGTAGTTTCTGAGAAGATCATTGAAGGTCTTTTCCATAGGGTCCAATGTTAAAACTATGTTCCCCGCTGGTGGCCATTTTTGGATTAGGTACTGACCTGTCGGATACCTTTTTTTGGAAGGGACCATCTAAGGACCATTGTAACTAAGTTTGGTTATAATTGGACTGGTAGTTTCTGAGAAGAAGATCTTTGAATGTGTTTACCCATAAGGTCCAATGTTAAAACTATGTTCCCCGGTGGCGGCCATCTTGGATAAGGTACGGACCTGCCGGAAACCTTTTTTAAAGGGGACCACCCAAGGACTATTGTGACCAAATTTGGTTCCAATTGGCCCAGTGGTTTCAGAGGAGAAGATCTTTGAATGAAAAGTTTACGCCGGACGGACGGACGGACGCCAAGTGATGGCAAAAGCTCACCCTGGCATAGCCAGGTGAGCTAAAAATTAACCAAAATAAAAATCCTTACCACATGCACATCGTCAATATAGGTACAAAAGATTTGCAAAATAAAAACTTCCTAGCATGAAAACTGTAGCAGGAGATGGATGCGCGGACAAACTATGTTCCCTCTATCACAAAATCAGCAAAAAAAAGTTCAACAATGTATATTTTTGACACAAATTAACCAAAATGAAAATCCTTACCACATGCACATCTTCAATATAGGTACAAATGAACTGCAAAATAAAAACTTCCTAGCATCAAAACTGTAGGAGGAGTCGCGTGGACAAACTATGTTTCCTCTATCACATAATCACCAAAAAAAGTTCAACAATGTATATTTTTGACAAAAATGCACCAAAATCAAAATCCTTAGCACATGCACATCCATATGATCTGCAAAATAAAAACTTTCTAGCATAAAAACTGTAGGAGGAGTTGCGCGGACAAACCATGTACCCCACTCGGACGGACGGACAGGGGTAAAACAATTACCCCCCCCCCCGACTTATGGGGGCATAAAAATCAATACATTCAATTATTTCGCGAAAAATGGGCAATAACTTTAAAGACGGATTTTCGAATTTTCTTCAAAATTGCAGGACAGGTAGATCTTGTCATGCTGGTAACTTTTATCCCATGTCATTTTTTTTATATATCTGTAATTGTTTTTTAGTTATTTACCAAAAACAGCAATTCTATTCTTAGTAACGGCAGTCATGTTGTTTGGTCCTCGGACTAATCGAACACAATTTTGAATCTAAAGGGAATCACTAATTAATGAACACTGTTGAGCTAAGGGTGATTTATATTTGATCTATTTGTAGTGCTTCAGTTTCATTTTTTTTTTGTGAATTAAAATTGTGTTAAAGAATTGTCATATAGGAACTAGAGGCTCTCAAGAGCCTGTAGCTCACCTGGCCCAAAGCTAGCTTAGACAGTAACCTCAATGATGAAGAGTTTCATTTTCTAGTGTGATAATAAACATATATGTAATATAGCCCACTGTGTCAGAGGAGATGATCTTTGAATGTGTTTTCCAATAAGGTCCAATGTTAAACAAAGTTCCCCACTGGTGGCCATCTAGCATCTGATGAGGACTTGCCGGACACGTTTTTAAACGGGACTAAGGACAGTTATGATGAAGTATGGTTTCGATTGAACAAGTAGTCTCGGAGGAGAAGATCTTTGAATGTGTTTCCCATAGGGTCCAATGTTAAACTAATTTCCCCGCTGGCAGCCATCTTGGGCTGAAAGGGACTTGGCAGTCACATTTTTCAAATAGGACCAACTAAGGACAGTTGTGACCAAATATGGTTCAAATTGGCCAAGTAGTTTCAGAGAAGATCTTTGAATGGGTTTTCCCATAGGGTCCAATGTTGAACTATGTTGTCCGCTGGCAGCCATCTTAGATATGATGGGAACTTGCCGGACATTTTTCAAAGGGGACCAATTAAGGACAGTTATGACCAAGTATGGTTCGAATAGGCGAAGTCTTGGGCTGAAAGGGACTTGGCAGTCACATTTTTCAAATAGGACCAACTAAGGACAGTTGTGACCAAATATGGTTCCAATTGGCCAAGTAGTTTCAGAGAAGATCTTTGAATGTGTTTTCCAATAGGGTCCAATGTTGAACTTAGTTCCCCGCTGGCAGCCATCTTGGATGAGGTCCACAACTTCCATCATGAAGATAAAATGTAGTTCTAGATATACTAAACATTTTTAATCTTAACCTCTTTCTCAAATCTTGATTGAAATACAAGCCAAAATGTATAAAGTGACCAATAATATATACCTTTTCAGATTTTCTTCAAAATTTCTAGGTGGGTAGATGTTGATATGTAGAACATTTTTGCGATTTAAAGTTGACCTCTATCTGTAATAGCTTTTTTTGATAAATAAAAAATATTAAAATTTTGAAAATTTCGCGAAAAATGGGCAATAACTTTAAAGACGGATTTTCGAATTTTCTTCAAAATTGCAGGACAGGTAGATCTTGTCATGCTGATAACTTTTATCCCATGTCATTTTTTTATATATCTGTAATTGTTTTTGAGTTATTTACCAAAAACAGCAATTCTATTCTTAGTAACGGCAGTCCAGTTGTTTGTCCTCGGACTAATCGAACACAATTTTGAATCTAGATAAATTTGTAATGATTCAGGCCAAGTTTGTTATAATTGGCCAAGCGGTTACAGAGAAGATTTTTGAACAAGAGGCTCTCAAGAGCCTGTATCGCTCACCTGGGTCCTATGCAGCACTATATTTCCAAATTGATGGTCCCTCTTTTGTGGTGTATGTACATAAAAATCAGAAACTTTTTATAAAATTGAATTAAAATTGTTCAAGCAGTTTCAGAGAAGATTTTTGAATGCAGTTTCCTTTAAGGGCCTATGTTAATCTACGTTCCCTGCTGGCAGCTATTTAACATAAAATTTTGAAGAGGGTCACCAAAGGACTATCAGATCAAATTTTACTGAAATTGTTCAAGCAGTTTCAGAGCAGAAAATCTTTTTACCCACTTCCCATTGGGTTCTATGTTAAACTAAGTTTTGCCATTGGTGGCCATGTCGGAAGACGGATCAGCATCAAAATCTCACAAGTTTCATTTATGCAATGTTTAAATTGAA